>KZ112933.1:1260974-1349621 GCA_002120325.1 Daldinia sp. EC12 | reverse complement strand
CCGGAAAAAAAAAAAAAAAAAGTCCAAAAAATTTTATTTATTATATTTATTATATTTCCCGCAACCACCACACGGCTTTTCGTGCCTGGCGAAAAGTCGGACCACCGTCGGACCCGCTACGTAGCAGTACTGGTCTTGGTGCAAAAGTCCAAGACCTGCGTAGCTATTCCGACAACAGGCCACGCTGAGGCCTGGGTATTTGAGGAAGTAGTGAACCCTCAAGTCACCAAACGAACACCGAGAACGATCCGGCCACGGTCCGCGCCATCAGGTTGTGGCCTTGTCCACCACGTAAAAAGCCAAAAAGCTTTCTCCCTATACGAGCGTTATTGAGACTTCCGGGGGTCGAAGTGACGTATCCCGGACCAACAAAGGTGTGCGAACGCACCCAAGATCGAAGCAACAAACGCGACCTTGAAGAAGCATATTCAGGATATGCTTGCCAAAATATCTTGACGATATCAACATTGACGATAACGACCGCAAGAAAAAGACGAAAACAAAGCCAAGAAAGCAATAATAGAAGGATGACCCACAGCGGAACAGGTTTTCTCCGACACAAGCACGGTTCCTGTCCGAACATTTACCATTGTTAAAACATCGGATACTTGATATACACGGTTAAAATGTATACGATGAATAGGTACAGCTTATCTCAGCGAGCTCAGACCACATTTCGCGTTCGATTTTTTGTACCCCTCTTGCCACAGGCTTTTTTGACCAATTACATACCTCAAAAAAAAAACAAAAAGATCGAACGCGAATGTGTGCGCCTTTCGTGCCCCACAGGTACGAACACACGGACCAACGGTCCGTGGCGCAGGAGGTTGATGAGGTTTGAGTTCATTGAGATAAAGTACAACGGAGTAGAATGAATATAATATATATATATAATATAATTATTTTTTTTGTATTTATTTTTTTATAAATATTTATAATTAATAATTTTTTTTAAAAAAAAAATTATGTTGGAACAATAATCACGTGCTCGCGTGACACGTGACACGTGGGCCCGTGCCCCACGTTCAACAAGGATTTCTCCCACACATTTGTAATTAGATCGAGGGTAAAAGCAAGTTACACATACAAGATCGATCGTTAGTTTCACCGTCGCTATTTCATTTGTTGTTTTGTTTCGTTTTTTATTATACGTATAAACTTGGTTTACCGATAATTTTTTTAAAATGCGTCGTTAATAGTTAAATGATAAACGTACGTATATGACGTGGTACGTACCATTTAAAAAAAAATATTTATGTATTTTTTTTATATATGGACGCGTTTCCCGCGTCCATTTTTAATAAATAATTTTTTTTAAACATTAATAAAAACATTAATTTTAATTCATTATTTTATCGTTATTTATTTTTATTATTATTTCATTTAATTTTATTTACATACGTATTTATTAATAATCGTTGAATTTACGTAAATAACATTAATAACCATTAATAATTGTTAATAAATACGTACGTAATTGAAATCAAATGAAATAACAATTAAAGCAAATAACGATAAAACAATGAGTTAAAACTAGTGTTTTTATTGATGTTTAAAAAAAAAAGTTATTTATTAAAGATGGACGCGGGAAACGCGTCCATATATAAAAAAAATACATAAGTACTTTTTTTTTCGAACGGTACGTACCACGTAATGTACGTACGTTTGTCATTTAACCATTAATAATTATTAACATTTATAATTTTAAATATTTATATGAAAAAATTATAAAAAAACGGTTTATTATTTTTAAATTATTCATTATTTTTAATGGAATTTAATATTAAATTTACATGTACATGTATTTAAATATTTATTTATTAAAATATAAATACATGTAAATATTTAACATTTATATAAACATTATAAATATTATATTAAGTTTTATTAAATTTAATAAACCGTTAATTCACCGTAATTTTATCATTAAAAATTTTAAATATTTTAAATATTACGGTTTTTTAAACGTTAATTTGAAATTATAAATTATTAAATTATTATAAATCGTTTGAAAACATTTCGAACGTTTATATTTTTAAATTTTTAAAATATAAAAAATGATTAAAATTTTTAAACGTTTAAATCGATTTCAAACGTTTACGGGAACTCACGGGAACTAACGGGAAAAAATATGAGGTACGTATATTATATTAAACGAACAAACGGACGTAGCTAGATGCAATAGGAATGCGAGGCTATTTTCAAGATTTTACGATTTTACGATTTTACGATTATTACGATTACGAGGCTACGAAGGAAGCTACGAGGCTACAAGGCTACGGTGGTTTTTGGTTCTTAGCTGGCTGGTTGGCTGGCTGGCTAAAGGGCTAGTTAAGGACTTGAGGACTTGAAGACTTGAAGACTTAGAAGGAAAGAAAGATGAATCGTTGTCGGGGGAGGGAGAGGTTTTTATATAGACGATTTCGAAGATTTTGTATACAGGTATGTAACCAAACTTCTTGCCAGGCCTTTTGTTATCGACGGGAACAACGGGGTTTACGGGAAGATTTAAACGCATAAAGGTTTGAATTATTTTAATCATTTGAATTATTATAATAATTATTATAATTACATGTTTTAAAACCTTTCAAACGTTAAAATAAAATTAGCTATTAAAAGTGTGGTAATCGTTAAGAATTACTAACATTTATGATCTTGAATATTTATATGAAGAAACTGTAGAAAGACGGTTTATTATTTTTGAAAAATTTATTGTTCCTAGCGGAACCTGCTATGGTACTGCAAGATACCACGACCAACCATTTCGACATAACAATTTCAAAAACAGGCCCGACAGCTCTAGCAATGCCTTTAAACGGTAATTTCAAACCAAATACCCTATATATTACCTTGGATTCACGCCCACTCCAAGATGAATATGTGAGTTAATACCATCTACGTTCTCCTTATAAACCTGAACTTCCACTAACAAGAGAATAGCATTGGGCCCTCGTAACAACGGATGCTTCATGCCACGCCACCCTACGACATGCTTCCAACTTGAACGGACCGTGGAAGCGTGAAGAGAAGGACTTCCGGCCTGATGAGCGAATGATGCTTATCACTTTAGTTGGAGTTGGGGATATATCGGATCAAGAAAAGATGGTTGAAGCAACGCGAAGCGTGCCTGTCGATGGCCTTCCTTCACCCCGTACAGGAAGAGCTTTCAACTGCCTAACTTGGCTCTTGGATGTAATCGTAGCGCTTAACGATCAAGCTATCGTTCCACTCCCTTGCGATATTTGTACGTACCATTAGGGTTTCTAAAGTACGTACTTTATTTTAAGATACAGTATGATACACATACCCTTGTAAAATGCGTATTATACGTATCATACAACGGTTCGGAATTACTAGTATCCACGTCATATGACACCCTTTACGGTTTCCCTTACTTAAATATATGTAATTATTTAATCTAATCAATTAATTTATAGCTACTTACGCCTTTTAATTCAAAGTTTAAATCCTTTTTAAACGATGTTTATATTATAATACGTTTTATTATTTAAATATTAATGTTTCCAAAAATATTATTTTTATTACATTAATATAAAATTACGTAAAATATGTAACTAATTCGGTAAAAGATCCTAAGCTTATATTTATGGAGGAGTGGATATTGAACAGTACTTTATAAAAATATTAATCTTACCCAAAATTAGGTGGGGCGGGTATGTAATATACGTACCCGATAAGTAGTTCCGTTCCGACGGTACGGGTTTTAAAATAAGGTGCAGTAAAGTACAGGAATAATACTGTATTTTTACAGGGGGTATCATACACTCAGAAACCCTACGTACCATACATCCTCCCTTACAACCACTTAGATATTCGCAATTATGTGATAGAAAACAAGCTAACTATTTACAGGCACATTAG
The DNA here is from genome assembly GCA_002120325.1 of Daldinia sp. EC12. Classification (NCBI taxonomy): domain Eukaryota; kingdom Fungi; phylum Ascomycota; class Sordariomycetes; order Xylariales; family Hypoxylaceae; genus Daldinia; species Daldinia sp. EC12. Next base: position 1,345,739 of record KZ112933.1, on the reverse strand, counting down.
AGGAATGCGCTAGAAACTGTGCAGCTTTGTATGCCGAGACTGCCGAGACAGGTCATGGCGCAACAGTTGTCAACGACCCATTAATTAACCAGTTGCCCATCCCTGGAGACAAGATGTAATGGTTATTGGACAGATCTGCAAAGCCTCTTACGTCAAGCCAACACATACATAGACAGTCAATATATACTCCAAATATGTGGAGGCCCCATTGTTGGATCTTTATCACTTGCCCAGACGTATTCAAAGATCACAAGTCTCGAGAGCTCCGTTAAGACCCATCGTGAGAGATGAAAGTCAGCGGTATAAAAATGATATGAAGAGAACAACGGGACTATGTAGGCGAGCTAAAACTTGTATTAAGTGTGATGTATATGCAGGTATTGTCTAATTGCCATACGGACAACATCGAATACATATACTTCGTGTTTACATTGCCATAATCTCAACCTGTTCCTCGTCAGATAAATCTACCTGATATATTGTCAATCGAACCCTAAGAAGCGGAAGAAGCATTCACAAGCCGGGCGTGAGCTTAGAACTGAGTTTGCACGAAGATTTTTCGAGTAGCTACTCAACTAGGGGTACAAACATGTTTGTCTTAGAAGCAAGTCAGAGCCAATGAAACCGCTCTATCATAGGATTGTCAGGATCCTAGACGACACATCTAGAATAAAGCTGCCTTGAGTCTATAAAACCACTGGCTATCATTGCTTCGTTAGGATTCCTGCGGAACAACGAAATTGATTCCCTGTTGTTTGATTCCGCCTCGTAATAAAAATGACAAGACACTCTACATTATTGGGCTGTACTAGGCGCTAGTGCGGTAAGTGTATAATTAACTTGTGTAGTTTAGTTATATAATGTTGTTGTGAGTCACGAGAAATATGAATAAGTCCCAATACCACCAGGCTGGGAATTGCATGGAGTTATCAACCAATCAAATTAAATTGACCCGTGCAACCGGACGTAGGTATAAATAAAAATGTGTCTACAGGGCATTGAAGACATTGAGTTACGTAGGTAGGTACATGTAGTGGTCCAGCAAGTCATGTATGTACCTACCACTTAGAATTGAAAGCTATATTGAATTAACAGCCTTTTCAATCGTCTTTTTTACAAGTATCATCTGCAGCTGGATTACACTTCGAGGTAGCAAACTACAAATGTCTGATCCCCCAGCTACATTCTCAGTTTGGGGGTACACTGTGGACACGACGTTAACATTCGCCCAATCGACGCATTTTCCTCTCATACATCCTTAATACTTTACGAGTTGAGAAGGAAGATTCATTTGTCAATTCTCTTTCACGATTTGCTCAGCCATGGCAGCTCTCAACAGTTTCGAGAGAGCTCAGCGCCTTATCCAGGGAGCCGGTTTTGTCCATCCCGATGCAGAACTTCTCATGAGTTTTCTAGTGGAGTCTGTTGACAACGAGCGGGCTGCAAACTATCTTCTAGGCATTTGCGATTCCAGTGAAGACAATGTTTCTGGGCTATCTATCGTTTTGTCTCGATGGAAGTCCCTCATAGCTATATGTAAGTCCAATTAGACCCAGGAGTACCTACATATAACATCTAAGGACCTCTACTAACATTTATGATTTAAGTCTGCCATGGCCTCTATTCCCGAGTTTACGAAGAGGAAATCATTAAGAGAATAAAAGCAAGAGACAGTGTGTGTTTCTTAACAGGAAGGAAAAGCTCATGGAAAGATCCTCTTATAGTAACAGAGATATTTCCTTCGATTTCTGGAAGAATCAGAGGTGTGAGTATCCCCTACCATTAATTATTCTTGGTGATTATTGGCATAACTGACTTAGTATTTTTAATAGCCGCTAAGAGAAATGCTTGCGGCTTTCCTGAGTCCCACACATGAAGACTTCTTAGAAACACACGAGGCTACTACTAGTAACCCGCATCCACCAGACTCGAACATATGGCTCGTTCGGTCCTCTGCTGCAAGTGCTTTCTCTCAGGGTTTCTTCCAGGTCAATATTTTCGATCGAATGGTAAGACCTCCATTTCCTTATCAGTTCTAATGTGCTTTCTATAATTTAGACGAATATTAAATACAAGTAGGTCAATATCAACACGACATTTGTCGACACACCGAGATGTCCCACAATCGTTCGGAACGCGAATTACTTTCGAAGGACTGTACTTTCTAGTAAAGCCATGGCAGATTGCACACATCCGAATACAATTGCCCTGGATATCCTGAGTCGTCTGGCGCACCCAATCAGATGGGTCTGTTTTCCTGAAGCCATTCCACCCGGATATGCCTGCAACCGGGTTTCTAACGCGCATTCTCTTCATAAGCCGCCTACATGGTTCGCATATATTTTAAATGCGTGCATTAGCAGCATACTGGCGTTCTGGCTTCTATTCCCTGTCTCATTACGAATTATGATGTACCGCTTTTTGACATGGCTGGGCTCACGAATATATCAACGAACCAATAGTTTCAAGGTCCGGCGCCTCCCTTTCGGCTTATATCTCAAAAAAAGTTCGAAAGAGCGACACACTAGTCTGTCCAATGAGTTTAAGACCTTGGACTTGCTCCGACGCCAGACAGATATACCGGTCCCTCGACCGTTAGATCTCGCTTCCGATAGTGAAAACACGTATTTGCTCACATCGCGGGTGCCTGGAAAACCTATTGGATTGTGTATCGACTTCCTCAATGATAAACAATTACGCATTTTTGCGCGTGACCTTCGGAACTGTCTAAAAAAGGTGCGCAACTTGCAAAAAGACCCTACGTTACCAAGCACAATCTCAAACACGGCTGGAGAGGCTTGCTATGATGGTCGAATCATGAGCGCGGTCGAATATGACGAGACCCGAGGTGACTTTTTTGGCCCCTTTTCCACGGAAGCTGAGTTCAACAAAATTCTCAAGAGCCCACATATCCCCGACGTTGTTCATCGCGACGGCCACAAGATTGTATTCACACATGGGGATATAAACTTACGGAACGTCCTGGTCGACGAGAAAAGTGGTAGGCTGTCGGGTATTGTGGACTGGGAAACCTCTGGCTGGTACCCCGACTATTGGGAATACACCAAGGCACACTACGCTACGAGGCTCAAATGGCGTTGGTTAAAGGACGTCATCGAAGTCGTATTCAAGGACTTCGGCGACTTCTCTGAGGATTTGGAGATTGAACGGATGCTCTGGTGGTATTGTTGGTGATAGGAAGAATAGGCATCCCTTACAATTTGAAGTCTGAAACAATCCAACTAAGATTGGAGAATCTTATAAAGCAGGCTTTCCTCATCTAATACCTACCAAAGCAACTCATAATAACATTAGTAAAGCTATTGAAAAGTACAAGGGAGTGAGGCCTTTAAATAGAATAAGATAATAATTTATAGCCTAGGCATATTTGGTACCATTGAACGCTCCTCAAATGTGTCAGACCACGCTAATGACCCTCCATAATGAACCATAGACACCTCAACTACGATTTATCGCTAAGGGAACAACACGATAAAAATTTAGATCTTGGCATACTTATCCTTCTCCTCCGGCTCACAGGTATGGCTCTGGCCTTCGCGCGTCCAGCAATGGCATTCCTCGCACTGGACAATCTCCCCTTCCGTTTCGTCAGTTTCCGGAGACTCGCATGTACTATAGTAACCACCATTATCAGGAGGGGTTTCGTTGTTATCGGAAGACGATTGCTCGTCGTCAGCATCTTCTCCGGAGTCCTGTGTCTGGTTTCCATACCCGGTAGATGAGTCGTCACCGTTTTGGCTGCTGTTATATGAGGAGGTCTCGCTCGAGGAACCTTCCTTAGAGGTGTCAGAACCACCGTAGGACATGGCACTCGTTGTCAACTCTTTAGATGTAAAAAAGGGAAACCTTCGTATGTGACCCCACGCAGTATACTCTGAATATTGCCTTGCTGTCGTTAAAGAGTAGCTAGTCGGAAACGGGAGATGTTGTTTCTCTTTGTATAGAAAGACTTGTAGAATTGTAATTATTAACATCAAGGTCGTGACATTCTTTTTAGGCGCACATCGACGGGCGAAGGGCCTCCATAGGAGCAGATGTCTCGCTTATATAGTATTGGGCCAGAAGTAATGTACCACGACGTGAGCAGCTTAGATACCTAGTCATTAGGCAGTTGGTGGAACAGATTGGATTATTGCGTATTGCGTATTGCGTCTCTGGCCCTTAGTCAGACGTGACAGGATGAGGCATGCATACTATGGGAAATATGAAGCATTGAAGTCACTTGAGATACTACTTGGAGAAAAACATCAGAAGAAAGGCATCTCAGTTATAGGTTAAAGTTTCCTTGAAGAATTGGAGCGACACCTTATCAGGTATAATCTAGCTTCACTCCGAAGTCGTAGTTGCTCTAAATGTTAACATTAACGAGCAAGCGCCAACCTCGTTCTCTCATACCCGCATTCCCATACGATAGTTCTGAGTTTTTGTAGTCCAGTTAAATGAATAGCAATCTGATTCATAACCTTAAAACTTGTAATAAGTTTGGAGTAGTTAATCAGGAGAAAAGCTCATTAGAATTTGTTATAACTAAAAGGTACCTAAAAAGGGTATGAATTCATATGTACCAAATCATTTTAAGATCAATATGAATTTGGAGTTTGACAGAGTGTATTCCTGATGCATTTGAACGTAAGCAATAGCTTGTGATTTCATGAGATGATACACAGTCAGTTTAAAAGTTGATAAAAGATTAGTATGCATAAAAGACCCCTGATGTGCTCTGACGTACCCTTACCCAGCACGTCGGGACCTATCCTGTATTAGGACTAACCTATTTGTCAGGCGACATCGGCGGTTGAAATTTTAGGTGTGAATCATCTCTATCATCCCACCTTGCTTTATCACTTATCGCTGCCCCGCCATAGCATCAGTTGTTCTAAATAACAATTAATTAAGTTTACAGTCAACTTGAACATTAAACCCATTATTTACTTTGTACAACGCCAGCACAGTCGTAAATTCCTCACAATTACATTCAATTAAACTCAATTGGAATTTTCACAAAAAATTCAACATGGCTCCTACAGTCTTACACTTACGTTCTGAGGATAAGCCTCTCGAGCACCGCTCTGCGCTCACCCCCACTACGACCAAAGCATTGATCGATGCTGGTTACGTCGTCAATGTCGAGAAGAGCCCCGTTCGCATCTTTGATGACGAGGAATTCAGCGCGGTAGGAGCTACGTTAGTTCCTACAGGTAGCTGGCGGGAAGCACCTCAAGACCACATTATTGTTGGTCTCAAGGAGCTACCCGAAGAGACTTGTAAGTGCATTCTAGTCTAAGACGTAGCAATTCAGTACCTGATACCTTATTTCTCATACAGTCCCTCTCAAGCACGTATTCGTCCACTTTGCACACTGTTATAAGCAACAGCGAGGTTGGGAAACAGTCCTCGCTCGCTTCCCTCGCGGCGGCGGCACCCTTCTCGATCTCGAGTTTCTCCAGGACCCCGAGACAGGACGTCGTGTAGCCGCCTTTGGGTACCAGGCTGGTTTCAGTGGTAGCGCCCTAGCCATCAAGAACTGGGCCTGGCAACTAACACACCCGGGTGGCGAGCCCTTACCCGGTGTTGAAAGCTACCCTAACGAAGATGCGCTGGTCGCTGACATTAAGAAGGATTTGGCTGCGGGACAAGCCAAGGCAGGAAAACTACCCAGAGTCATTGTTATTGGTGCACTAGGCCGATGCGGTCGTGGTGCGGTCGATCTGTGCCTCAAGGTCGGCTTGCCCACAGAACAGGTCCTCAAGTGGGATATGGCCGAGACAGCCAAGGGTGGTCCATTCAAGGAGATTGTTGAGAGCGACATCTTCGTAAACTGTATCTACTTGTCTTCTCAAATTCCTCACTTCGTCAACCTAGACTCTCTGAAGACTCCTGAACGTCAATTAAGTGTTGTCTGCGATGTCTCAGCTGACACGACCAACCCTCACAACCCTAGTAAGTCAACTTTCCCCTAAAACTAGGTCCCCAATAAACGGTAATCAAATACTAACGTGTATTTCTAGTCCCCATTTATACCGTCGCCACGACATTCGATAACCCTACGGTACCCGTCGAAGGACTAGAGAACCCTCCGTTGAGCGTTATTAGCATCGACCACCTACCCAGCTTACTTCCTCGGGAATCTTCTGAGTCATTTAGCAACGATCTACTGCCGTACCTGCTCAAGCTGAAAGACTGGAAGAACAACCCAGTCTGGGCTGGCGCCTACAAGCTGTTCCAGGAGAAGGTCGCAACGCTACCTAAGGAGGCTCTAGAAAACTGAGCGGTTATGAACGGAGATATAAGTTGTAGCGATGATATTTCCGCAATAAAAAGAGAAAAGGTGGCTAGGCGTTATGGAACAAGGTGTAGGTAAAAAAAAAAAAAAAAAAAGTGTCGATAGAAAAGTAAATCGAAAACTTCGCAAGAGTAACATCGTCCCTCATCGATCGCATTGCTGTGAATTTAGGATAGATATATAAGAGTTCTCGTTATAATTCGTAAGCCTTGTTACTATACCACTTTACCACGTTTTGGTATTCGATATCTTCGACGGTGTATTTGCTATTACCACCTCTCCTCTTTTTTTTCACGAGGCACACATAACCGTCGTAGAGCAAAACGACTCGGAACCAAACCACCCAAAACTTCATTAACATGTTTATCCCGCCATCGAACGCCAGAGATGCATATACATACGCACGTACCTCTCTCTATACATATACACGCATCCACTCCATTCCCTTTTCATATGTCTTTCTTTCCATTACTGTCTCCCCTCGCCCCCGCCCTCCGGCGCTGCTGCTCTCCTCCTAGTCTGCCCGCCAATCCTCTCCGCCCTACCCAGCTTCTCCAACTCCTTCCTCACCTCCTCCGGGTCCCGCTGCGGCAGGCCCCACCACTCGCGATGAAAAGCCTCCTGTTCGAGTTTCCTCCGCTCCTTCTGTTCGCGCTCCCGCGCCCGTTGCTGCCGCTGCGCGAACCACTGCTCCCGCGCGCGGTCATATTCCTCGGGCGTCGCGTGCAGAGCCATACACCCGTTCATCCGCCGTGAGGCATCCCGGCACGCGAATGCGATCGTCAGAGTTCGGTTGCGCGCGCAGTCTGCGAAGGCTGTTTGTTATTTTACCAGTTAGTACTGGTGGTCGTAAAAGGGTTGTAGGAAGTTAGAATTGAGTTGATTCAATGGGCTGCTGCGTGTGTATATGAAGTAAAGAATGAGGTTATGTGGAAAAATTCGTAGAGAAGAAGGAAGGACGGAATGGACTAACCTTTAATCTCGTCCGCGCACTGACTTCGCACTCGCTGGTTAAACACCTCCCGAACCTGCGCCTCTTGACTCGCTGACAGCGGCAGCGGATTGCGGGAAGGCATTGCCAGGCCGACATCCTCTGTCCTCCTATCGCTGTTCCCTTTACTGCTACTGCCGCCGCCGGGGACTATCGGAGGCTGTTGAGCGGCCATTGCAGCGGCCATGGATTTGTTTATTTGCTTGTCCGGCGAAAGAGAGGGTTTAGGAGGAGATCGGATAGAGCTAAGAGATTGTTTATTCTCTTACCGTTCTAGCATTATTTGCTTTTCAAGGTATGTTTAAGAGTGCAAGAGTGGGAGCTGCCGTATCGATTGTGGTGGTGAGATCCGGCGCGACTGGCTCTGTAGCTCTACTGTAGCTCAGCACATAATTGCATTGGTTGGTTATTTTGCCACGCTTCGCCGCCTACATATAACCGTGTCAGGATCGAATCATTTACAGCTATGCAATAAAAGGGGGTATCAAATTAGAATCAGGTAACATTCACTAGGTACCTAGGTAGTTAGTCAGGTATGCACCCAAGGTACTTGTCCAACTGCCAAATAGTCAAAGATACATGAGGCTTCTAACGAGAGAATAGATATAATGTATATTTTGGTTTATGTCATCACATACGGGCAACTAATTTGTAGATCCCCAGAGTAAATAGTTCGGACGCTGACGTATTTTGTAACTATTGTCCGTACGAAGAACCGCTTTACACTATCACAACCACATAGGTAGGTAATCTTTATCGCCTAGCAGCTTATTCCAGCACAGGCGTGTTCGGCACCGACTCTTCTCTTTCAAGGTCTAGACTTTCCTTTTCTTTACCCGCCTTTTTCTTCATTGCAAACCGTGAACCCCAGCCAACTGACTTGTCCTTAGCATGTCTGCTTGTGCTTGTAGGCCCTAGGGATGGGCTATTGCTAAGACTGTCATAGCTGTGACCAAGATTCAATCCTGCATTGCCACTGTTGCTTTCTTCCGCGTATTCATCAAAGCTGCTGCGCTCGACTGATGCGTTTTTATCAGAGTTCGTAACGCTGCTTGGGCCCTTCTTAGCTCCTAAACCGCGTACCGACGTGAAGCTAAATTTTGACGAGCTCCCTTTTCGTAGTAGTTTTCTAAACCCGCTTTCCTGTTCCTTATTCCCGAAAGCGAATGTTTGGTCAGAAAGTGTGTTAGAGAGTGGCTGCTCCAAAGTGAGTGACTCGCGCGATTCGGTGACGGATGGTGCGCCAATGCTAAACGCGTCGCGAGATTTGCGGGACTCCGACGGCGACTCATCTGCGGAGGGAGCAGTAGCCTCAGACGCAGATGACAATGAAACACGAGGTCTCTTCTCCTTAGCTGAGTCCCTATCTCTCACCCTATTTTTACCCTTATCTTTCGAGTCCTTGAAGTCCTTTTCCGACTCCTTTTCCTTATCGAGTTTGGTGCGGAACAATCCCGCCATGAAGCTAGGTGCAGCGGGATTGAGCCGTTGGCTTAATGTCTTGGAAGACGGCTTGGTACCGATGACTCCTACTTGACTAGGTAATGCTTGTAATAATTCGGAATCGTCAAGAATTTCATCATTGGCATCGGCTAGTGTAGTTTTCAACGCGGAAGGGGAGCCATGGATGGAAGGTCTTCTAGACGGATTACGAGAGGCTGCCCACGGATTCTCATCGGACCATAATCGACTAGGTTGGGGGCCCCGAGTCCAAATGGAAGAGTTCTCGGTAGACGGACGCGGTAACTCAGATGAAGCGATAGAAACGGGTCTGGGACTGCTTGGATCACGTTCTGAGAAAATGTTACTCCCAATACTATGCGTGTTTGTAGCGAGGCCAAATCGGTGCGAATGCAGGCTCCTCGCACTGGGGCTGGCAGCGTCGAGGATTTCCGATCCGGTAGAGTTCCGATTAAACACATTCCAACCAGATGAGAAACTAATTCGCCGCCTAGTTGGGATGGTGTCTAAATCTTCTACTGAACGGGGTAATGATTGAGTCTGGACAGATTTCAAAGATCCTAGAGCTGGCGGTTCATCGACCGTCTTAGGGCCACGGTGAAGCCATGGTAGGAAGCTCCGCCTATTTGTAGCTTGGGTAGGGGGAGCAATGGGTGATGACGTTGCGTTAAGGTCTCTGATTCCCTTGAGCGAACGACGTTCGCTGTTCTCACCGGTATATTGAGAGAAAGGTAAATGGTGAGAGGAACCTTGCGGGCTAGAGAAAATATTAAGTGAGCGGGTCGAAGAAGTAGGCGACTGGGGATTATTCTCGGGCGAAAAGGCTGAGCTGAACGTATTATGGCGGGATGGTCGAGAGTTAGGACTAGGAGGCTCATCATCTAAAAGGTCATCAAGCATCCCAGCAGGTAATAGGGAGGTCGCTGTAGGACTGAGTGGTGCGCCGCCACTTAGTTGTCGAATTCGTTCCTCGTCAAGCGGGCCAGAGAAATCGGGGTTATGTTCTATGTAAGGACCCTGAGCAAAGCCAGGGGGGATAGTAGGAGGCCGAGAAGGACCGAAAGTAGTTGACGTTCCGTATGACCGATCTGCTATCGAGAATGACATGACGGGAGACGGCACGGCCACGTTGGAAAGAGAATTGCTATTCCGGCTTCGCCGCTTAAGCTGATTCTGCGTTCCCAAGTCGAAATCAACCCCTGAGGAGTTTGCTTGATTGTACATGAAAGGAAGACCGGACTGTTGTGCTGCCGCCAATTGAGCTTGCAACACATTCTCGTAGTCGTTGACCATGCGCAGTTTGCGATTAGCAGCATACAGTCGTCGTTGCAAGTCCCTGGCGCGTATTTCCCAGTCTCTTCTTATTTGTCGGTCTTTCTCGCGCCATTCTTCGCTCTCTTCTCCACCGGGCAGCTTTTTCCTCTGTTCTTCCGCTTCTTTCAACTCCTTGCTTTTTTCCTTGAGCTCCATTTCTTCCTGGGCTAAGCTTGCCTGCGCTTGGGCAATCTCAGCACGTAGCTCCTCAGCTCGACCATCACCTTCCTTCTGACAAATATTACGGTCCTTCTCAAAAGCACTTTGACGCTTTTGCATCGACGCCATGTCTTTCTCCCATTTTGTTATGTCGTCATAGAGCTTCTGTCGTTCGGCTTGTTTCTCCCTTAGAAGCTTTTCCTTCTGAGATTTTCGTTGTTGTGCACTTCTCATAGCACGTTCGGTTGAGCCCATTTCCCTCTTTAACTTTTCCGTCGTGTCGTCCTTCTCCTTCTGAATACGCCTTTTTGTCTTTTTCTCTTCCGCCAACTCTTCCATCAACTCCTTATGCTCCTTTTCATCTCTGGCAATCTGCGCCTGTGTTTCGTCAATCTCTTTCCGAATGCTTTCAAATTTTTCTCCTAGTTCCTGTAGAGACTCCTCCGAATCTTTACTTAGGGCGTCCTTGACAGATTGATCCATACTCGTTGTAGAAGGTGAATGTTTGCGCGTCAGCGTATTTCGTCTCGGACCAACTGGGGCCGTTGGATTGGCTTCTCGTATAGATACCACAGGATTTTCTGGAACGGACGCTGTCTCCACGCCAGCAGCAGAACTCCTGGAGGCTCCATCCTCATCCGTGTGATCGCTGGGCATGGCTAGCTGCTGTTCTTCAGGAACAAAATTTGACGGTAGACGACCGTCTCCAAGTTGAGGACGACCATCTCTCCCATATGTCCGTAGACGTATCACACGACTACCAGCTTGGAAATTATTGTAGCCGACCGCGATAACTCGTATGTTATAAAAATGGTTTGGCTTCAGACCCGTGACCGTGATGGCCGTCTCTTGATTTGCGGAATCGCCAACTAAAGTAGCGATTTGTTAATTTCATGAATGGATTGCGCCGATTTCCTCCTCATAACTCACCATTGACACCATTAACTTGAATCGTAAACCTGGCAACCGGTCGAGTGGGTAGCGGGCGTGTCCAGTTAAGAGTAGCGGCATCTGCACGGATACCTGCCAAGGAAACATCGGGGGCGTCTGGTACCTCGACGCCGAGAACCCCGATCAGTTCGTTGACGGATTTTCTAAGGGTCTGCACAGCTCGGTGGGCCAACCTGTGATTTTGCGACGGTGTCAGATATGGGAAGTAATAGGTAGTATGCAGTAGGCAGCAGCAAACGGCAAATAGCAAACAGTAAAAAGCAGAACAGAAATCCACATACCACACGACAGCAAGGCCGGTAACAAGCATATTAGTATGATACAGGACCAAAACGTCAAGTCGTAATAGCTTTGCGGTGTGGATGCTGAACTGGTAGATTTGGTAGGGTGTCGCCTGGGCAAGCTCAGGCGCCACAGCCCAGTAGAACAATACGCAGCCGATGACAACTATCAGATTAAGATGGGTCGTCTTGGGTTCAATAAACCACCAGGCCAGCAGAGCGCAGACGAAGAGAACGGTAGGAACAGACGTCGGCCATGGGGTCCATAACATATCGCCGTGGTCGGGAAGCCAGACTATCGACAAAGAAAATGAGATATTGCCCAAGAGGGGAGAGAAGAGAGGGGGAGGATTAAAAGAAAAAAAGAGAACATGGAAAACATAGAAAATGATTGGAAAATGTTTCCTCCCGTCGAATTGCCTCTTCTAAAAAATGTGGGCACCCCGGCTGAAGCTTGGGGGAATAATGGAGGCTTTTAAGTACCTACCTAAGTCTATTTATTGTACCTAAGGCTTACCCAGTACCTTACTGGCCTTTGCTAGGCTTATGTAGGCTGCTGCTTAACGCATAGAAGAGACGTAACTACACTGTATTACACTGATGACATGGGATTTAGGTACTTACCTAGGTATGTATGTACCTATGTATGTATGTAGTACGGCGTTAGCGGGCCAAAGCTTCCTTTTTGTCGGCTCTAACGTTTGGTTTTAGGTGGCTAAGGTCAAGTAGGCAAGTGCGATTAAGCTTATTGCTATTTAAGCCCTTCCTGACTTCTTTGGAAGGTGTTTATCTCAGATCAATCTCAATCTGGCAAAGAACTAGGTAATCGAAGCTGGATCTAATACACTACAATTAAAAGCACATATAACTATTCTATTAGTTAAAATTTTATATGCGACTTGCGATTGATGCTATTTGCATATAACGACTAGAACATTTCCTATGATTGATTTTTATATAAAAGAATCGAAAGGATTTAATACAGACACTTCATAAGCAACTCGTGGAACCAAACCCTAGAAATACTTAGATACCTGCCTCTACATTACATGGTAAGCATGCGGGCATGTCACAAGCATGCCCTAGATCTGCACGACCAGATACCTAACCTAGTCGGATAGATACTTAATCAGCACCTCGGTAGTCTTGTGTGACAATGCCTAGGAAGCTTGGTGAGAGCCTCGTCCAATCGAAATAACGGTTCGGTACTGAAAATAGGCGCTAAGGATTGATATGCACATCGTAACCCCCGATGCCCCCGAATGGCCTAACTTCAACATACCCGGGCAGCCTGCTGCGATAGCTAAGTGGCCGGAGTGGTTGAACAAATAGTTCTCCTTTGAGAGTGCACGGATGTAGTGGACTGAGAAATCAAAAGATCTTCTCTCCATTACCATTTACGGTTTGCCCATCTCCCGAACCCCATGGGGACTTACTTGCGAGATGTTAGCGGAAATACCGAAAGAACATTGCATATTACCACGCAGATGTAATACCGCGCGCTATTGTTGGTTACTCCGGACTGCTTTAAGGTTGCAATATAAGTATGCGGACAGACGAGAAGAGCAAAGGACTAAGCGTTGTCTAGATCATCAGAGCAACTTACATACCTATCACTTGAGCCCCCAACTCCCCCTAATATAAACGAAACAGAATTATCGACGAATATTGTAAGACAGCGAGATTGGAATGTCTCGCCTTACATATTCATATTCTGCGCAAATTTGCACCCTACGTTTGACCAAACCACCTACCTATATACATTTGTCAGCGTATGAGAGGTGAGATATGCTATCATTTGCCGGTTGCCATCATCCATCTCGCACAAATCTATATCTTTCGGGGTCTCGTCTCCAATGAGAACTAGAAAGCATATCGGAAAGAACTCTTGCGCTCTCTTCACCAATAGCACATATTTACCCCAACATACTTGTACTACGTACCTAAGTATGTCAGTGAGCGAAGATGGAGTTGATCATCAACGGTATGTATAGCCCGTGTACTTACTTACCAAAACAGTTTTATTATTTTAGCCTTAAGAGCCATGTCTTATAAATGTGCGCCTAATCTTACCAAACTAAGATGAGCTGACTACCTAGTTCTAGTTATGATAACTAAGGTCAATGTTGATACACTTATAACTACCTACCTACCTACCTAGGTACCTGAGCAAAGATGATGTTAACTATCTCCTAGGTAATATACCTATCTAGATCTATCAGGTCTTAAATTGAAATTGCCTCACTTAAGAAAATCACAAGCACGATATAGCATTACCGTGGCTTCGGGATTGCGCAAGATAAAAGTTATTGGGAACCACTCGGCTTGCGGCTTGTGGCGGTTAGCGCATTTTCATAAAGCAAGTCAGCTGCATATATGTAAGTTCTAGATGCTGGGAAAGCCAGCAATCAGCTGCTGTCCTTTACCTACTATGTAGAAAGTCCATAGGCGACGTTTTAGCATAAGCAACCCCTGTAAGTTTGTCGCGCGTGGCGGGTCCACTTTACAGAAGCATGTGTTATTGATCCGCGGCTCTACTTGGCTAATGCCGGGTTTCATACCTACAAATAGATACATCAGGTAGTACTTCTTAGGTACAGGGGGTATCTTAACCCCCAAAAATACGACATGTGCAACTTTCAGTGCTTAAATTTGTTTGCATAAAAGTTGCGGCCGGTCGCTTTTCCTCAACAAGGTCGCCGTTGTCTTATTGATAACTCTTACCTCGTCCCACCAACCCGGTTAATTATACGAACTTCGTCATAAATCCTACCTTTAACTCTTTCCCCCCTTCCCCTGACGCTCGTTCTATTTTTTACGGTATCTTGAAAAAGCACCATGTTTTAATTCCTACTCTCTACTACCTACAACATTTTGTTTCGATCGCCGTTGATCTTGAGACCCGTAACTACGTCACCATCGTGCATCTGTACCGAAGAGTTGGAATCATTTTACCCTCTTAATCTGCAATCCCCCCCAATAGCATCATCCTGAGTATCATTCCAAGCGAAAAGCAAATCATACATTCTAATTCACCACAAACTGTTTGCGAAGGAACTCCGATCGACCCTGTCAAAACATACCTGGGATCGCGTTAACTGTCAGAATTTGATCGAAATAAGTTTGACTTCATAAAGTTTTGCCTCGGCCCATCTTTCTAATTTGGCTCTTCTCCCCTATTCACGGTCCCAGGGCCGAATTCCAACTCCCCTAACTGTGGACTCAACAACATCTACACTTCTCAAGGATGCAGTACGTTCGAAATATAAGCGATTCGGTTTCTACCGCTTGGAACTCAATCAACCCGGCTACCTTGAGCGGTGCGATTGATGTCATCGTAGTACAGCACGAAGATGGTACTCTATGTTGCTCCCCCTTTCACGTCCGCTTCGGTAAATTCTCTCTGCTGCGACCTTATGAGAAAAAGGTTGAATTTAGGGTCAATGGCGTCAAGCAGAACTATGCTATGAAGCTGGGGGAAGGGGGCGAGGCCTTCTTCGTTTTCGAGACCAACGATAACATTCCTCAAAGTCTTCAAACCTCTCCCCTTAGCTCTCCCGCTTCCAGTCCGCCCCTAGGGCCTGATAGGTCCTATTCATCCAACGACCTCCAGGAGCCCGACTTTTTACAGTTAGACAGCGATTCTAGGACTGCGCCATCTACGACCTCATCGCGACCTAAACCTACTGTCATCTCTCGCCCAGGTTTGTTAACATGAAACCCGTGCTTGGATTCGTAAAGCAATAGCTAACTTTCCTTCAGGAGTGGTTGAACCTCATGCATCCTCCCCTGAGCTAGGTAGTGGCCGACCGGTTTCGAGAGAGTGGCTTAATCCCCCTAACCATCCTTCTTATAGCGAGGAATTATTACCAGCCTCTGCGCAAGCGACCCACGAACAAGGCGATGCGAATAATGACATGCACGAAGCTGATAGTGCGATTTCTCAAAGGTCACGAAGCCCGCCTCCTTTGGCTCCTCGAGAGGCCATTCAACGAGCCATGACTCTATCAAAAGAACTGTCGGCAGTCAATATTCCCAGCCGAGTAACCGAAACGGGTGATCTTATGTTGGATATGACGGGGTATAAGTCCAGTGAAGAAGATGCAATCAAAGCTGAAATTTTGGCTCGTAAAATATTGTCGGAAGAGCTCCAAGGCGACTACGATATCGGCGCACTATTTGGAATGGACGAGGAAGGAAACCTCTGGATCTATAGCAGTGAGGATGCTAAGGAGGCTGCGATGAAGAAAACAGTCGCATCTCTCCGACCATCGCCTACGCTTGCGATTGACGCTGCTTCCGATCCCGGATATCAGAGCGATGAATCCACTACATCGACAAGAGGACCGTCTCACAGGAGAAGCGAGTCAGATGTTGGCCAAAGTTCCATTCAGACCCCCCCAACGACCCCCGGATCATCTTCATCGGCTGGAAATCCGAATAGAAATTACGCGAAAACCTTACGGCTGACTAGTGATCAGCTAAAGGCGCTGAATTTGAAACCCGGAGAAAATTCGATGAGCTTTACCGTAAATCGAGCCACATGCCAGGCATACATGTTTCTCTGGCAGCATGACACTCCCGTTGTCATTTCTGATATCGATGGTACTATAACCAAGTCTGATGCTCTGGGCCACGTGCTAAATATGATTGGGCGAGACTGGACGCACGCAGGAGTTGCGAAACTCTACAGCGATATTGCTGAAAATGGTTACAATATTATGTACCTGACAAGTCGTTCAGTCGGACAAGCCGATACAACAAGAGCGTATCTCTACGGTATTGTCCAGGATGGGTACCGCTTGCCTAAAGGCCCAACAATCCTGTCGCCCGATAGGACCATGGCGGCACTAAGGCGCGAGATATACCTGCGTAAGCCACACGTATTCAAGATGGCGACTCTACGGGATATTAGAAGCTTATATGGTCCCGACAATCATTGCTTCTATGCTGGCTTTGGGAACCGTCTCACGGATCAAATTTCGTACAGGACTGTGGACGTACCGAGGAACCGTATTTTCACAATCAATTCAAATGCCGAAGTGTCGCTAGATTTGCTAAGTCTTAACAAGTTAAAGCTCAGCTACGTGAACATGACGGAAGTCGTCAATCATTACTTTCCGCCTGTCAGCACCTTGGTCAAAGGCGGCGGTGTCGAGTATACTGATTTCACGTACTGGAGAGATACTCCGTTAGAATTAGATGAGTTTTCAGCTAGCGA
The DNA here is from genome assembly GCA_002120325.1 of Daldinia sp. EC12. Classification (NCBI taxonomy): domain Eukaryota; kingdom Fungi; phylum Ascomycota; class Sordariomycetes; order Xylariales; family Hypoxylaceae; genus Daldinia; species Daldinia sp. EC12. The sequence continues at coordinate 1,329,057 of KZ112933.1, read as the reverse complement.
GTCTGAGGAACGGGGAGATAATGAGAGTTCTGCGGACGAGGAGGAAGACGATGATGTCGGAAATATGGGTGATAGCTACCTATCACGAGGAGATGATGATGAAGAGGATGAAGATGCTGATGCTGAAGGGAGCATATTTAGCGGCGAATACGAAGGCGACGAAAACGCGATGGGCTCTCTCGAATATGGGTCTGATGATGCTGATGACGAGGAAGGTTACCTGGAAGATGAAGAGGTGGAGGACGGAGAATTGGAAGAAGAGGAGGCGGAAGACGAAGATGAAAAAGCTGAAGGTGAACAGAACGTTAGTCCAGTTCCACCCAACCCTGGCTCCAAGAGCGAACCTACTCTCCCAACGCGAGACGTCGATGCTGAGCTGATTACCGGAATGAAAAACGTGGCTGTCGATGACGAGATGAAAAAGTAACATATTTTTGAAACCGTATCGGGAGGATCAAATATCATGAATAGCTTACGGCGATAATACATGATCTAACCACGAAGGTCCGACTTCAACGCACGAACCCGCCCTTATGCATCAACCGTTTTCAACATTAGTCGGCATAGAAGAGATGGAGCATATCTTAGAGCATATAAATCACATCATGTCGCGGCCATCGCAACGGCAGATTGGTTTATTTATTTTTTCCGCTAGTTACTTGCGAAGAGTAGCTGGTGTATTTTTTGGATTGCATAGCGTTGGCGTTTCATAGAAGGACGAGGGGATACATCTGTCATAGACTAAATGTATAACAAAAGCTGTCTTGCTTTCCCCTGCATCTTGACTATTCTAGACAATCCTCGACGCATTGCTAGTACCCTCGTAGTCAATAGACCAACCTTACTTTAGGTACCTTATACCATACGCTCTATTCAAATTTGAACCTATAGTTCCAGCAGCTGATGCATTATATCGGTGTATCCCAGTCAACCATAAAATCATATGAAAAGACATTTGTATGTGCGAGAATAAAATGTATCGTCGTGCAAAGCATTGAATCCCTGATCTGTAGCTATAGTACTTTTACCCAACTCCATAACGCCATCCGTGATTTTCATCGTATTAGAGATAGATATAGGCCCCCGCAGCATATTGCGCTGTAAAGAACCGACCTCGCCATGCTTTGCCGAGAAAATTTCTGAGTCAATCACTTACTCCATGCCCTCCATATCCTCATCGCCCATCTCACCCATATCATCACCAAGCAGCTCCTCCAAGCCACCACCCTCTTCTCCAGCCGTCGCATTCGCCGCGCTCTGCTTCTGCGTATCCACCTCTTCCATCTCCTCGTCCTCGTCGCTATCATCGCCATCGTCCTCCTGGTCTACCATCCACTGGTCGCGAAGGGACCAGCCCATACCGCTCAGCACGAAGCGCTCGTTAGGCAGGCGCACGCCCCACTCGTTGGCGAGAACGCGGGGGAGCGCGATCTTGTTCCTGTCGCGCGCGACTTCCTGCATCCATTCTTTGCTCGCGCCGGAGACGCCGCCGGCGGAGCCGCCGCGGAACTGGAAGGACTGCCTGGACGCGATGGCGAGGTTGATCGCGTTAGTGGTGACGACGGCTTCGCCGGCGCTCGGGGCGCTCGGGGCGGCGCCGGACGAAGCGCTGGGCTTGGACCCGGCGTGCGTGGTATACGGGTCGGTAGATAAATGCAGCGCGTCGGAGAGCACGGAGGAAGTGTGCCGGTAGGCGAAGTCTAGGAGGAGCAAGGGCACGCGCTGGTCGAAGGAAGTGACGCCTTGGGAGGTGAGGAGGAGCTCGATTGTGCGGGCGTCGCGCGGTCGGGGGGCGTGGGTGGGAGACGGAGAGGAAGGGGTGGGTTGTTGTTGGGGTGCGCCACCTGCTTGTGCGTTATTGCTGTTGCTGCTACCTGCTGCTGATGCTCCTGTGCCTGCAGCTCCCATCGAGGTGTTGGTCGTTTGTGTGTTTTGTACGGTAGTGGAACCGCTGGTTGCGGTGTTCTGGGTTGGCTGGGAAGCGGATTGCGACGGGCCTGCTGCGGAGGACGAAGGAACCGCGTTGGTTTGGGATTGGGATACCGATGCCATTGTAATTGTCGTATATTGAAGTTGGAGAATTTAAATAAGCAACAGAAGACGTTTGCGAAGGTTTGATTGAATCGGTGATTGAAGGGTAATTTGCGGCTTTGCTTGTTCTTCCATGTACACAGGATAACGCGGTGAATTGAACGAGTTGGAGACGCCTTCATAAAAGGTTCGATCGCCAATATATATTCGAGAGGATTATTCAAGTAATTTAGCTTCCGAAAGAAAACCCTTTAATCTCGGGTTCGACAGGCTAACTCGAGATGGTTTTCTGTTTCGTCCTAGATACTTAGGCTGGAAGTTGTCGGACTTGGAATTAAACAATTATAGCAATAGAAATGTACCTTAGGTATCACACGCCTAGAAAAGTAATTGAAGCAAGCTCCAGCTAGGAAGTTGAGCCTCACCAAGCAGGTGGGTCTTGTGTTAATAAGTGGACTACTGATTGGCGAATCCATATAATTCAAAGAGAAGAAGAAGCACGTACCTAGAGATGTACTACTAAGGCACTAACCTTGTACGCAGTGGGCTGGCTAGGTTATGGCGCAAACTGGATGTAAGTTTCCGTATGGAGGGGTAAGTCGTTGATTGCCCCTCCATCATTGGGCAATTGGAGGGCAGCTGCCTTAAACAGGTACTTAAACCTAGGTAGCTAACCCAAGCAAGCTGCCAGCGCCGATTCAGGAGCGGTCATTCTGAAATAATTATTTTCTTTTCTCCCACTTGGAATATATTTGAACCACTCCTATCTCCCTTTTTAGTCATCGTCTTTAGGCACTAGTTTGTTAGTAGTCAAACCTCAAATTTAGAGATACTCAACTCTACTTGGCAACGTCTAATTCGTCATGGAGACGACACTTCCGCTTCCCTTTCTCATATCTGTGCCTGTCCCTCCGAGCTGGACTTCAAGCGAGGACGGTCAGGGTTTAAGTCAAGAGGAAGTGTCATGTCTTGGTTGCGTCTTCTTCGAGGTGACTCAACAAAACTTCGAAGAACTCCTTAAAAACCTGGGTCAGCTTAACGCTGCTGCACTCCATACCTTCTTCGACGCCACTGGCCTTGAGTCGAAAGACGATGTTGTTACACTACTGGACAACGGTGCCCGAAAGGTTTTCGTACAGCCTGAAAGGTTACCTGACTTCACTGAGTTTGGTAGACGAGTCGCTCCAGCTGTAACCAAGCCAAACCAGTTATCATATGGAACACAGCACGGACTCCTCCTTAAGGACTTTGACCAAAGAACCTGCGATGTAGCTGGCTTCATGGAGTCTTACAGGGCTACTAAGATGCCTCCTTTATACATCAAACCCATTCAGGATACTATCTATGATCATCTTGTCGATATATGCTCACAGCTATCTGCCATTCCCATTATCCCATCCACAGAATTAACAACTAAGAAGGACGAGGCCGAAAAGAAGATCTTTGTTGCGAAATTATTCTCTACGGCGTGGAAGTCAGATAGGCAAGATAGACTCCTACCTACTGTTGTCTGCGACGAAGGAGGAATTGCGCTTGGTTTAGTGTATAGCAGCGAAGAGAGTATTGCTGAGTCACTGAGGACTAAGACGGGTGTTTACCAAAGTCGAAAACGCGGGCTCTGGTATAAGGGTGCTACATCTGGTGATACCCAGGAATTAGTTAGGATATCCCTGGATTGTGACAACGATGCTTTGAAATTTGTTGTCAGACAAACAGGAAGATTCTGTCATCTCGACCAGTACGGATGCTTTGGCGATTTAAAGGGTATCTCAAAGCTTGAGCAAACTTTGTTGTCAAGGAAGGAATCTGCTCCTGAAGGTTCGTATACGAAACGACTTTTCTCCGATGAGAAATTGCTCCGGGCGAAGATAATGGAGGAAGCAGAAGAACTGTGCGGCGCCAACACTCAAGAAGAGGTTGCGTTTGAAACCGCTGATCTGATTTACTTTGCCCTGACAAAGGCTGTCAGCGCTGGGGTAAGACTTTCGGACATCGAGAAGAACCTCGACGCCAAGAGCTTAAAAGTCAAGAGAAGACCAGGAAATGCAAAAGGTCAGTGGGCTAAGAAGGAAGGCATCACAAACGGTACGGCAGAGAAGGCCAAAGAGGCTGCAAAAGAATCAGCCACGCCATTGACCTCTGCACCTGCTGCTGCAGCCCACACCGCACCGAATACCGACAGAATTACCCTCAAGCGAGTAAATGTTAACGAGGTCAGCGCAAGTGAAGTTTCAGAGGCCCTGAAGAGACCATCTCAAAAGTCAGCGGACGCAATCTTGAACATTGTCACTCCCATTATCAGTGATATTCGCAAGAATGGAGACAAGGCCCTACTTTCTTATACCCACAAGTTTGAAAAGGCTACCTCCTTAACTTCGCCTGTCCTCAAAGCCCCCTTCCCGCAGTCGCTTATGAACCTTCCTCCGGAGACTATCAAGGCTATTGATGTCTCCTTCGAGAATATTCGCAAATTCCACGCTGCTCAGAAAGAAGATCCCCTGAAGGTGGAAACGATGCCAGGAGTTGTGTGCAGCAGATTCTCCAGACCTATTGAACGAGTTGGCCTTTACGTGCCCGGTGGAACTGCAGTGCTACCAAGTACTGCGCTCATGCTTGGTGTGCCTGCCATGGTTGCTGGCTGCCAAAAGATTGTCATTGCATCTCCACCACGCTCTGATGGCAGCATTACACCGGAAATTGTATACGTAGCTCACAAGGTTGGCGCCGAAAGCATTGTCCTAGCTGGTGGCGCACAAGCTGTTGCGGCAATGGCGTACGGTACGGAAAGCGTTAGCAAGGTAGACAAGATTCTTGGGCCTGGTAACCAGTTCGTGACTGCAGCAAAGATGTTTGTTAGCAACGACACCAATGCTGGTGTAAGCATCGATATGCCAGCTGGTCCATCCGAAGTGCTCGTAGTGGCGGACAAGGATGCCAAACCAGCTTTCGTCGCTTCGGATTTGTTATCTCAAGCCGAGCACGGTGTGGATAGTCAGGTTGTTTTAATTGCGATCGACCTCAATGAAGAGCAATTACAAGCGATTGAAGACGAAGTCCACAAGCAAGCCATGGCTTTACCTCGAGTGGATATCATCCGAGGTGCCATCAGCCACTCTGTTACGTTTGTCGTCAAAGACGTGGAAGAGGCGATGAAGATTAGTAATGATTACGGCCCGGAGCATTTGATCCTCCAACTTAAGGATGCCGAGCAGGTAGTAGACCAGGTCATGAATGCGGGTAGTGTGTTTATCGGACAATGGACTCCCGAAAGCGTAGGTGACTACTCTGCTGGTGTCAACCACTCATTGCGTAAGTTCCCCTTCTCTCTCTAAATATACGAATATAAGGCTAACATATGGTAGCTACGTATGGTTACGCCAAGCAGTACTCAGGAGTCAACCTAGGCTCTTTCCTCAAGCACATTACAAGCTCGAATCTAACTGCCGAAGGCCTTCGAAACGTGGGAGATGCAGTAATGCAGCTGGCTAAGGTCGAGGAGCTCGAAGCCCACAAGAGAGCTGTGAGCATTCGTCTCAGCACCTTGGATGGATAAGCAGGCTTCACTGGACTATCAGGTTAGTGGTAGCTATACGAAGGGATGGCTGGTTCCAATAAAGAATTATCTGCGGGTATCTGAGTAACAATATTCCTGATTAAAACTGACGCTATAAGTTGCCGCTTTTTTCCTGGGGATATTGTGATTTCTCTCCACCGTGGTGTAAAGGTGTTGGATTTATCAATAAAAAAGGGGGATAGGGGTTCTTGTCAGAGCAAGGGATCATAAGTATGTGGGGTGATAGTTGAGTGTGGTATCAAAAAAAAAGCAAAATAGCAATGAAGTGATCTGAAAATAAGTCTGGTCTCTAGTCACTATAATAAACACTGCTATAAGTGAACCCGTGGGATAAAATCTCAGGGTTAACCGTGATGACACAGGAACCCATAACTTGTTTGAATTCTATACCAGGTACCTTCTAATAGATTCGGTACCTAGGTACTAACCTACTTAACCTACATGTAGTACGTTAGTACGTGATAATAAGATAGGTGAGTGGATGCTTAAAGCGTAACCTAACATGTATGTTAGAGGTAGGTATAGGTTACGTAGTACCTTCTAGGTACCTACTAAGCCTTTAGAAACACTAGTACTTGAATACTTCTGAATAATCCCGCCGGATTGAAAGCCAATATTGGATTCACGCATCTACTCAATAAAAGCCGTTCGATATTATTACTTTTTTATGTACGGTTCGATCGGTCTATATAATTACCAATACAACACCAAGGAGTGTCGATGCGTTGCACCAACTGCGTCAACTGGATACGCCAATAAGAGATCAACATCTCAGGTTGATCCCTTGCCTCGCCTCCGACTCTCTAATTTCAAACATGACCTGCGCGCCTATAAAGAACGCCACAGAAGCACCTATGAGGAATGTGAATCCTGTCGCATATAGGTAAGCCTGGATACTAGATAATCGAGAGGAGGAGGGGGGTTAGGAAAAAGCTTACCAGAAAAGTCCTTAAGGATACCCGCGATGATACTCGTCAACCCGTCTAAACCGACAGCAAATCCAACCAGATTCGCCGCCATCATCATGAAGATATTCCCTACAGCCCCCACGCAACAGAGCATGCGATAAGCCGTAGGCCTATTCTCCCATGCACTCTTCGGAAACAGAAATCCCGCCGCCATCTCAGGGAGCATGAAGAAGACAATGAGCCAACCCCAGATCAATAAGCGCATCTGGATATCATGCCACAGAGCGACAAACGTGAATACTAGGACGTACGTGAGTATAGACCGAGCAGCGTCACGAGGAGTGCGGAAACTAGATCCGCCCAGCGGCACATATATGTATCGGAGGGACCAGCGGTAGAAGCTGCGGTGCCAGCTGCGCCAGAACGCGAGCGTGCTCCAGTTGTCGCTAACGCAGCGGATCATGTTCTCGGGAGGGTCTATGCCATCCACGAGGGACCAGAGTCGGAAGAACCGCCACGGAAGTAATAGCTTCAACCAGATCAGGTGCAGGTTAAAGTAGCTGAGTAAACTAAGCTGTGACGCCGTGTACTCGCTCCACACGGGGTTTGCTTTTGAGATAGCCTGGACATAAATATAGTGTAGGATCACCTCCATAGCAAGTAAAGTCAGGACAAAGCGTATCCCATAACGTACTGTGCGTGAGGTCTCGACACTGGCGGGTTTATATCGCAACTGCGATATATAGTCGTTGAATGTGATTATCGGCCCCGTCAAGTATAGAGGGGCGTAGATGGCATACGCAACATAATTCCTAAAGGAAAAGTCTCTTGCTTGCGCCGGGATGGATACACGGTCTCGCTCGCTAAGAGCAGACGGGTCAATTTGCTTCTTCTTGGGGGCATCAGTATACCGTTAATAGCTCCAAGCTTTCTTCATAACCCGACTCACTTCTATAGGACTATAGCTTCTGCGATCCAGGCTCCAATAGTAGTCCAAGTTGAAGCTGATTAATCGCAAAACAGTGATATTAAAAAGAATCTCCCATCGACCCATGAGACCGCCATAGCTGTCAAGCCATCTACCCCATGCTACCGGTCCTTGGTGGAGAAGAGAAGGGACGTCAGGAGAACCAAAGATTAATTCGGCAATATCACCGAATTTGAACCCCTTAAATATTTCGTTTGCGAAGAGGGTGCCGATGTTGAAGACCCACGTCGCAACTGGTATATACTTCCGGGGTAACGTCGTTGCAAGTTGATAATTTAAATGGAGGATAAGAAGAATCTTGAAGGCCGAAATTCCGTGCAGCGCAACGAGGTATACCAACGCAAAGCCAAAGTCAAACGAAGCCCGCTGATTCAACCTCTGATCTGCCTCTTCAGGCGTCGGTCGGGCTGAAAGGCCTACGGATTTTATCGGGTATACGATCGCATTATATAGTCGGCGTACAAGCGGGTGGAAAACGAGAAGCGCCGCCATGTACGGGATGTTATTCCGAAACGTTCGGTATTGCGCATCCGAGGCATCCTCCACGACTGTCAGCACATGGTATTTCTTGTATCAGAGGCCCACTTACAATTTTGCGCTCAGGAATCCAACCCGGCGAGAGGAGATTCTCATATCTTCTATACTTGGGGTCCGTCGCTATAGAGGTGGTTAAAATAGGAACATGAGGTGAACAACTTCATCGAAGTTGTAGTACATACGTCTTGAAGCGTCATATCCCGCCCAGAACATGTACGGTATGATAAAGGCCAGGAGGAAGTAGTATAAATAGAATTCGGGCGTGTTCCATCTTGACGGTTTCCCTCGACTTTTCCATTCCGCTGCGCGTTCTTTGCTAGCAGTTACATCGTTCCGGGATTCTATAACGGTCTTGTAAGGCGTCGAGGACGGGTTCGTAAAGCGAGTGTCGAGAGTATCGAGATTGTATATCGAGCGAACGAAAGAAAGGATACCCATGATTTTCGGGTTAAAAGAAGTCAGGCAAATACGCCCGAAGCAAAATAGAAATCTAGCAAAAATTACATGAAGAGAATCAAAAATTGCAATGTCGACAACACATGCACCCGGGCATTACGGAATATTAAAGACAGAAGTGCAATAAAGTCGGCTTGGTGGTGTGCAATAATGGAAGTTATGCATGAAGTACAATTCGACGATACGAAATTCAGGGTCTGGATGCCCGGCCGCGGTGGGTCCAGGGGGGTATGGGAAGACCGAGGTACCTCTGTATACTGTATATGTAGGTACCTAGGTACTACCATTACACAAGTCGGTGAAGATGTACAAACAATGCGTCATCCCGCGGCTTTTACCATAAAAGGTACCTCTCTTCAAAAATATCACTTCACCTACACAAGACTCCTACATCGTATATAGCAAAGGCTGATATCGAAGCAGCACTTGAATAAGCGATGAGCAAAGCTCTTCGCTAGAGGAGAAATCCGGAACTTAATCCCGGGCGGAACCGTTATCAATTAGCGGCTGTCCGGTAGATTTCCCCTGGCTTGGCCCCGACATAGCGATGGGAAAATTCGGGAGTAGATCTATTGCGTTCCGTCGAAAGGCACCCTCAATAAGATATTATTCTCCTACTAAATACTGGAATGGCCCCTTTCGGTTCTTTGATCTCCCCCCTGAGCTGAGAGATAACATTCTTAGGCTCATTCTGCTCGACTGGGATTCTACTAGCAAGGATGCCGTCCACCTTTTTCTCACAAACAAGCGAATATACACGGAGGCCGCCTCAATATTCTACTATGAGGTCCTACTCGATAATATGCACCTGAAAGGGACAGCGGATCCATTCTTGGCTGGTTCACTTACTGAGGTAACTCCCCGGCTTCACGTGCGGAACCTCATCATCAGATTCTTGATGAAGGAGCAGATGTATCTGTTCGGCGAATCATACGGAACGGCACTACGAGAAATGGCTGAGAGGGGGAAACTCCAGAGCCTGAGACTTGAGATTGGAAGTCGCTTTCCATGCTACGAGTTCTGGGGCTTCGAAGACGAATTGTTTACTTATGACGACGTCCGCGTGGTAGCCGGAAAGGCGAAAGGGACGGTGATGAAAGCGCCCCTATTCGTCACTAAAGAGCCGTTTCAAAATTTTCTCAAGTTTCTTGAGGAGTCTAAGATCCCCAAGATCACACTATTCGTCGATGCCGAGGATCACTCGAAATTCTGGTGTTTGTTCCACCGCAGCCACCCGTCTGGTACAAAGTGCGACGGTGAGTGGAAAGGGAATGCGAGAGTACTAAAGATCGGTTGGTCAAGCTTGGTCAGAGCTCTTAAAGGAGCTGAACCCGTAGCGCCGGTACAGAAAGAATGTTAACGTTTGATAATTGCCCGGTGTATCAATGGGCCAGAATCGGTTTTGCGTTGCTTTGTCTAACCGCGTACCAAGCAAGATCAGGGCCATTGCTTATCGTAACAACGTTTCAGCTAGAACTGGTTCTATTTTTGCTATAAATTGTCGAACATCATGTAGGAAGTACCACTGAACTGCGGTTATTATAGGTATTTAGCGAGGGTTCGAGCACTTTAGTTACATTAATTACGATATTACGAAAGATCATTAAACGGGACATATTGTTAGAGCATCATAGCGAATATAGTCCCATCCCAAGGTAATAAACGACAGTGTAAGTAAGTTCTGTGCATTGCAAAAATACTAGACGAATCCTAAGCCCGCGTTTCAGTTTGAGAAAGAAAAAAAGGAACATAGCGGTCAAGGAAAGGATATAAAATACGACTACCCAGGTAAGATATCGAATATCGTTTAATTTTAGAAGCAATTTCTTTTTTTCATTATCTATCTCAACACGATAATCGAGTCAGCTATCTGTTACGTACCTACCTACGGTTTATTCGCGTTGAGGTGTACACCCTCTGACATTATCGCAACTGCCGATGTACCTTGTTATCTTCTGGGTTTCTTTGTGATTTCCCATACAAACCAGTACCCTGTCCGGGTATTCGCGGAGTACCTTCTCAGCACCCCACCGTAATATTTAGATCCGGGTAAGGTATCACAGATCTTCTCCGGGTAAGTCCTTGGCCCTAGCTTCCAATCGGAAGGCTCAACCCGTATTTTTGGAAATCGGCGGCATATAATTGGATCACGCTTACTTCCAACAACTTTCACAACTTTCATTGATTGAAAGCTCATCTTTTTCTTTTCTGGCGGCAAGGCCGTTCAGCAGGGCCAAATTTGAAGTGAACAAGGCCTTGGGATTCCTAGGAACGTTTTATTCCTATTGATATGAATACTCACTCGTACCTTGGCTCCTAGGCAGTCGCTCACTGTCATCATCCCTCATCATCCCCTTATCTAGGTATATTTACCAGTACGTCTTATCAAGTCTTACATCATACAATGAACCGAGCAGCGGTGAAGCAGCTTTGTCTACTTCGTGGTGCTGTGAATATAGCATCAAGGCGAGCAGCGAGCAGATGGCGACCTGGCATAGCTGAGACGAACCAGCACATATGGGGACAAGCAACAGGGAGCAGATCGCCATGTCTGATGCAGACCCGATATCTTAGCACGGCGCCAACAAGCTTAAATGGGAATGAAGATGCGCAATCGGGCACATACAGCGAGGCCGATCACGAGCATGCAGTCATTTCGACTTTTGATCTCTTCTCAATTGGCATTGGTCCCTCGTCGTCCCATACAGTTGGTCCAATGCGTGCCGGTGGCATCTTTGTTGCTGATCTGGCCGAGGCTGGCTTACTAGACAAAGTACACAAGATACGCATATCGATTTACGGTAGTCTTGCTCTCACGGGCGAGGGCCAGTAAGTAGTTTTGCTGTCCCCTATTCAGCCATCCTCGGATAGAATTGACCTATCTAACACTGTAAGATTGTGGGTCTTAACTAACATTGCTTTTGGATAGTATGACACCTTCGGCGCTGCTGCTAGGCCTTGAGAGCGCAGATGTAGAGACTGTCGATACAGCCTACGTACCTAATCGATTCGCGCAGATAAAGGAAAGCAAGAAGCTATTCTTAGGCCACGGTCTAGCAGACGGTAAAGGCAGAGAAATTGACTTCGATTATGAACGAGACTTCAAATGGGAATGGGGCAAGAAACTGCTCTTGCACAGCAACGGGATGCGCTTCATGGTATTCGATGATCAAGGGATGCTTTTAGCAACTAACGACTTCTTTAGCGTGGGCGGAGGTTTCGTCGTCAACGGCGCGCTTTCAACAGCGTCCACGGCCGCTACAACAAGCCAAGTTACTGATCAACCCCCACCTGATACGAAAGACCTTCAAACAGAAAGTACTAGTCGGCACCCGCCTGACCTGGCGGAAAATTTATTTTATAAGGAGATTAGACGGGCGGATGCGGCAGGAGATCGTAGAACCGGCTCTGAGGTCAAGCCACTTGATGGCGATATTTCCGATGAATCAACAGCTGTGACTAGCCCAGAAGCGGCCCCTGCGAGCTCTCCCATCTCGCCCGCAGCATCGGAATCTGAAGCCATTGGGACTGAGGCAACCTCACAGCAACCTCGCTATCCATTCCGTGACGCTCGCAGTCTGTTAGCATTGTGTAATAAGCATAACCTAACTATCGCGCAATTGGTGTACGAAAACGAGAAAAGCCACGAGTACACGGACGAGGAAATTTATACGAAGGTGATGAGTATCTGGGAAGTTATGGATAGTAGCATATTGGAAGGTGTCCAAGCCCCAGCCGATGCCACCTTACCGGGCTCGCTTAAGCTACATAGGCGGGCTCCGGGATTGTATAAACGACTGACAAGAGGGCTTTATCCTTCTCATACTCAGGCTTCTAGCACAGTCGATCAGCGAGGCCAGTTGTCTCCTCCGACTAGTGACAATGGTAAGGCATCATCTGCCACTACGAGTATATCCATATCGCCAAAGTCGAAAAGCATGGGAATAGGAAACATTGTTAAGAAAGGCCCTAAGCGCATGGTTGGTTCTATTTATCACCCAGTCATGCCGTCGCCTCCACGCCGTACCACATTTCCTGCTATGGACTATTTAACCGTCTACGCAATTGCCGTCAATGAGACCAATGCTGCCGGGGGTCGGATCGTAACAGCACCAACTAATGGCGCTGCGGGTATTATCCCTGCCGTGCTCAAGTACACACTCGAGTTCATCAGCGACGACCCAGAACGCGATGTCCTAACATTCCTCCTAACGGCAGCAGCAATCGGCATGCTATATAAGCGCGGTGCCACCATCTCGGCAGCCGAGGGAGGCTGCATGGCTGAGGTTGGCGTAGCGTGTTCGATGGCAGCCGGTGCCTTCGCAGCTTGCATGGGCGCCAGCCCTGAGACGATTGAACAAGCAGCTGAGATCGGTATCGAGCACAACCTTGGTTTGACGTGCGATCCCATCGGTGGCTTAGTTCAGGCTCCGTGCATCGAGCGCAATGCTCTAGGCGCGATCAAAGCGATCTCAAGTGCGAACCTAGCCCTTAGCAGCGAGGCCAGCGCTTCAAAGGTCAGGCTCGACGATGCTATCCGTGCTATGCGGGTCACTGCACAAGGGATGCGAAACGAATTCAAAGAGACGAGTCTTAGCGGATTGGCAACGAGCGTACCGCTTAATATCCCTGTCAGTGTACCGGACTGTTGATACACGTACGCTGGTCGTTCTGCTATTCAACTGAGGAGTATCAGTTTACGTTAGTCTTGTCTTTTATTATCTGGACTCAAATATTTCTCGTTATATCAGTGCAAGAAAAGGGGGAAATAAATTAGAGCAAGCGGGCTTAGACGCGGAGTATACCCGCTCGAAATTTCACAATCTACCTAGATATAGATGTGCGCAAGCCATCTTATTTGCATCTACATGGAACCAAGGCTCTAATAAACAAGACAATAGATACAATAATAGATCTTATAAAAGGTAACTGACTCTATCCATTATGTATTGGATAAATTAAGACATGTCACAAAAAGTATACAACGGAAGCAGATCAGGATTAATAGAGACTTGGACTCTAAGCCACATCCTTCCCATTGTGAAGAATATATCTCGATTGCATTTCGATTGCATTTCAAACTGCGAGACATTACGTGTTCTACTCCCAGGTGTTGAACATCGGCGCAGGCTTGGTGCACTGCCCCGTTCAACACACCCCATCGTTGATATTTAGCTCTTTCGTCCGATGCTGCTGCTGCTTGATTAGACGAATGGATCGGTACCTATGTACGAACGGTGGCGTTTTCTTAAAGCAGCCCGCATCTAGAGCAAGAAATCAAGAATCGTACGACTGCATAAGTTTGCACGCTGAACGCCATGCATTTCTTGGGCTGGTGGAGTGTTTGACGGTTACACAGCAGCACGGAACCGGCTATGGAAGGCTTACAGATCAGCCCTCTTGGCTCTACCTGCTTTGATCCTGCTTTCTAGGCAGCTCTTTTATATAAAGTCTGCGGGGGCGCTACTAACTAGAGTATTATTATAGTCTTGCTTTGACTTATACTACCATCTTTTCACACTCTAGACAAAGCAACTCTTGGTTTGTCTATTTACTCTAATCGCTTAACTACCTAGGTACCTACCTAACCTCCCTATCTCGAAAACGAAAATATAAAACGATGTCTATCCCGCTCGGAGAACTTGACAGCGCGCAGGATAACCGCCAAGATCAGTCCCTTGACTACGACGGTGGATCGACTATCGTGGAGCAGGAGCCGTTTGTCAGTCGCTTCAAGGGCGACACGTCATCTACCCTCGAAGCCCAGAATGCAATAGGCACACATAGCACTGCATTTCGCGACGGATGCACGACAGTTTTGGGTTGGATTTTGGCGTTAGTGGTGTATGTGTTGGTGTTTACTATAGGTATCACGACTGTCATGGCGGCTATGGTATACATGTTTCGATTCATCCGCTGGTTATGGAGGGCGATGGGTCTGATATGAAGTTGATAAAGTTGTCTTTTTCACATCTACCTATCTATCCATCCTCCTACGAGCTTGTATGCAATTTTTTTTTCCTTCTTTTTTTTCTTCACGCCTATGAATAGGGTTAGACACTACCGGCATTACTTGGCCACGGTCAAGGACAGAAATATGCGGTAGTAGTATCGTGGCTGGATGATGGCGGTGATAAATCAACGGATCTTCGAGTTAGTGATAACAGATACCAGAGGCTAGAAGAGGAGATGACGTCTTGAGAATAACAGCGTTCCTCTTACGTATAACTTAATGCTCTTACACGTTATCATGATCTCTTGGGGTAAGCGTTTCGAAGGTTCAGTTGTTTACCTAAGATAGGACCATCAGATTAACGTAGAGAGCCAGTCAGGGAGAGGATGCCAATATGGCTAACTCAATCTCATTAATTAAATCTATTTTATATACAGGCTAAAGTCTCGAGTATGGACTATTTAAGGGATTATATTCATTATACTCATATATGTACTTGTTAAACAATATCAAGATTTTAAGATGACCGTGTAGCTCGTAACTAGGAGTGTCCGAGACATATTCTTTTATCGTTCTCTAGATTTCATGTATTATCTAACCCCAAAGATCTTTAATGCGTATCAAAACCCAAATCCGAGTACCCCATCATGCTATCTATGCCAAAAACAAAACGTTAAAGCTTGATCCAAGCAAACTTCCGCTATTGTGCGGGTTTTTCCGAAGGCTTGTCATCCTCTCCGTTTTTCCGCAGGCTCTGAAGACCTGTTTTATGTTCTTGATGATGAGTGCTGAGTTTCCTCTGGCTCACGAATGGGCTGATGAGAAGTCCTACTCCGGCAATGGCTGTGTACATGATGTACATATCCCGCAAGCTGTTCCAGTAAGCCGCGCGTGCTATCTCGCCCTGCGCCCCGGGTAGGGACGCCACGAGACCAACATTTCCACCTGCACTGCCACCGGAAAGTTGGTTGGCTAGCTCCGGCCCAAGCTGAGCTAGAAGAGTTGGATACTGTTTCTCCATTCCGTTCTGAAATACCACACCACCGATAACAACAGATATAGATGTCGAGAGTTGACGCACAAACCCAAAAGTAGATGTCACTGAGGCGATATCACGGGGTTCGACGGTCGTTTGCAGGGCAATGAGCGGCGATTGGAAGTTTGGTCCCACACCTATACCAGCAATGATTTGGAATATGATTATCTTGGCCCAGTTCACCTCGGCACCAAGATCGATAAATAGGCCATACCCCAGTGTCATAAAGAACATGCCAAAGATAATGGCTGGTAGATATTTGCCAGTCTTCTTCATAAAAATACCCGACCCAATCGACATGAACGAAAGCGAGAGCACATATGGCAGTATATAGACGCCCGAGAGCAGCGACGACACACCCAGAACTGCCTGGAAGTACAAGGGTAAATAATAGCTGCCAGATATAAAAACAGCACCGTGAACCAAGCAGATGGCGAACGTCGAAATGTTCTTCCCGAACTGGAAGAGCCGAAGCGGAATGACGGGGTATTTGGCATACCACTTCTCAACGGCAACAAATATGCCAACAGTAACAACACCGAACACGATCAAGCATATAGTCGGTGCCGAATTCCAGGGGTACGTAACACCGCCGAATTCTAACCCGAACAGGAACATAAGAGTGCCACCGACAATTAGGATACTGCCCAACCAGTCAATAGCAGCCAAGCCCTCTCGGACGGACGTACGCGGGTTGTGTAACTTAAGCACAAATAGGAGGACGAAGAAGCCCACGCCACTGATGGGCAAGTTCACGTAGAAACACCAACGCCAGGTGACTTTGGAAGTAAAGACACCACCCAAGACAGGCCCAATTGCAGAAGCTATAGCCCAGACCATACCGAAGAAAGCATAGTACATTCCTCTCTTACGGATGGAGAACAAATCACTAACACAGATATTAGTGAGCACAACGATACCGCCACCGCCGATGCCTTGGATGGCACGGGCGGCGATTAGCATGCCGATGTTGACGCTCAGCGCACATATCAGGGAACCAATCCAGAAGATGGCAACAGCAGCCAAGAGGACCGGTTTACGGCCCCAGATATCGCTAATCTTTCCCCAGCTGGGGACGGTGGCACTGTTAGCTAGTAGGTAGGCTGCACCGATCCACGTGTAACCGGCCGGCGACTGGAACTGTGCGGTGATGGTGGGAATGGCGGTGGTGACGATGGTAACATCGAGGGCGGCGAGAAACAGCGCCGAGCACAGCGCGAAGATAATGACAGTAGTCTGGAACTTGGTGCGTCCCGCCTCGAACTCTTCAGGCTGGGCAGCGAGCGCCGCGCCCTCGGACTGAGCATTATCTGGTTCACCTGCGGCAGCGGGAGCGGCAGCGGGCACGTTTCCACTTCTTGAGGAATCCTCGTCTTGTGCGGTGCTCGCCGAGGAGCTCCGGCGTGTGTTGTGACTAGACGGCTTGGCGCCCTGCTCTAAATCGAGTTTCTCATCATCGCGGACGTTCAGCGTGGCAGCCTCATGGTCCGACATGGTTTCGATGTGTTAGGTACCTAAGCAAATCTTTGTTGATTGCGTCAACGAATGATGTATGCCTAGCCTTGTTGATGAAGCGAAAAAATCAAAGCAGATAGATTTTCGAGGTGAAGGACAAGCTCAAAAGGAGAAAAAAAAAGATTATCTCCGAGCCGGGGAGTTAACCTAGCCTGTATGCGTAGTAGCGGTGATCCTGTCCTGCCTGTATAATGGACAAGGGTGTAGAATGTAGAATAGCGGAGCCCAAGAGATGAGATCTATGGTTAGGCTAGTGAGTGGTTGAGATCGATGACGGGGCCTAACGTTCTTCACTTCAGCGTTGCTGAACCGAATTCGTGAAGAATCAGTCAATGACATATGTTGACAATGATGATGATAATTTATTTATGGAGCCCGGGCGATCTGCTATGATGGGCTGTTTAGACCAAAATGTTATACTCTTCTCTTTTCCTTTTGTAAATGTGCAAACGCCATGATAGACGAAAAAAAAAGATCAATTTTCTTGGGAAAAGAAACTCGCTTGGGCAAAAAGATTGGTAATGCTCCTATATCCGGAGCACTAATGCGAAGAGGCGAAAGAGCGAGGAGTTAAAAGAAACCCGGCAAAACGTAAAGGGTTTTTTTTTTAGTTGGGGTCTAGGTTTTGTAAGGGGCCGGGGGTTATTCTGAAAGCGAAAAGGGCTAAGTATGGAACCACATGCTAAGCCTTTGATTGGTTAACTACCTAGTAACTCCTTCTTTAACAGCTATTCTTCGCCGGCCGGCAACTGAATACCTACCTAGGTAGTTATACCTAGTTACCAACTCCTTGTAACAGGTATATAGTAGTGCAATAGTAAGAGTAGAAGCTAGGATTTAACAACGAACAAAATACATTCCGAGTCGTTATTTAGTTATTTCCGCGTATCTACGTGATTCTTCGCTTTGCTTTGTGCTTTGGCCTCTTTTTCTTCTCTTTACCCCATCTTTATAACAGTGTCTTACTTGGTGTTGAGTTTATCGCGAGTCATAGACGACTAAGCTTAGGTCAACTAGAACTACTAAGAAACCCAAAGCAATTCAAATATTACTCGCGAATAAGCGTGGGTATGCTATGAATCAGTCCAAAATAGTTCTTTAAATTCATAACAGGAACATAACATCAAGAATTGTTTCAAACGTTTCTAAGTGTATAATCCGAAGCGACCTAAATTCATCTACTATATCTACGCCATGCCTATAGATTTACGGGGAAAGATCTAAGGATGTTGGTTAGGTTCTGCATATGGTCCGTCCGTCTTCCAGATATCAATAAAATGGCTAACACGGTCCTTTACGCCCGCATGTTTTTTATAGTCTCTCATCGCATCCCATTGCATATACATCAGCACGTGCATGAGCAGCCACGCTGCGTCGCACGGACTCGCCTCCGCGAGCCAATATGCCAGATTTCTCGGCGCCTCGGCCGGGTCCTGAAGTCTCGCTAACGTTCGGAGTATGAAGCGGGTGTAAAAGTGGTCCACATTCCAATCACCCCTAGCCGGAGGTGCTTTCAAACCCCATTCCCCGTCTTTGGCGTGGGTGTGGGCGAGCTTGTGAACCGTAGCCCATTCACCGACGGGAAGACCCCATCTTCCTTCGAGATACGTCTCGGAGAACTCGACGAAAGAGTCGAGAAGGGCCGGGTGTGTAAATAGGTTCTGCATTCGCTGCCTGCCTAGCAAGGTGTCTCCGAGGCCAAGGAGCGGTGCTAGCTCGGCTGCAACCGCGTCTAGATGCGGCAGCTTCTGTTTGTAGACAAGTCGGACTTCTTTCTTAATCTCTTCGGGTTCGTCCATCCAGGGATGAAGCACCCGCTGGTTCTTTCCTAGCCAGGGGTTCACCAGGGCCCCTGAGCTTTGTGTAGATGTGTTGACACTCATTTTACTGATTATGTTGATAATTTTGATAGGTTGCCGAGTAATTAGTATTCAGGTAGTTACTCGCAAAGCGGTTTATATGGCTATGGGTTCTTTGTCGCACAGAACTTTCTATACAATCACCGTTTTCTTTACTGACATTCTTGCTTTCATACTGCCTATTTCAGTGGGTTCGTTGTCTCAATGCTGCCCTTTGACGCCAATAGAAGGAACAATAGTATTCTTAATAGAGGTACTCTTTACCTAGGTAGATTAGGACTTTCT
This sequence comes from Daldinia sp. EC12, assembly GCA_002120325.1. Lineage (NCBI taxonomy): Eukaryota > Fungi > Ascomycota > Sordariomycetes > Xylariales > Hypoxylaceae > Daldinia > Daldinia sp. EC12. Next base: position 1,309,915 of record KZ112933.1, on the reverse strand, counting down.
GCTGTAAAACTAAAAATACCTGCTCAAAGCATTTATCTCATCATACCTTCTCTGAGCTTTGGGGTTCGCTTTTCCAACCTGGTCAACTGTTCTTCGAAACCCGTCAACGAAAACCTGGGGATCGCCTGCTATAAGTGCGTTCACGTGGTTCTCGTATTCATATTGGAGTTTGGTGTATAGGAGAAAAGCTGCGGTCCATTTATCCGAGCCGTCCCAGCGCTGATAGAACGGCTTAACGTCATAAAAGGTGTTGGCGTAATCTACCTGTCGGTCGAGGAACTCTCTACTCTCATCAGTCAACTCATTTCTATCGATGATAAAGTCGCTTTCTAAATGCTCCCGGTAATTAAGAAGCCTTAATATGAATTCAATGGCGTAGTCGAGTGGTTTCCAGAGGCTCTTATCCATGAACCCCTCCGGCCTGACAAGCATGTAATCAACGAGCAAATCAACGTTGTTGAAAAGAAACTGCATCCCCTGAACAACTTCCGGCCATACTGGAAGCGGGGCAAGCGGAAATACGGCGATACTCGTCAAGTATTGCGTCCTAGCTGATTCATACTCCGGGCAGTTGTAGAAATACGCAAAGTCTTGGAGAGTCCAACCTACCTCTCGCCGCTCGCTAGGTGGAGGGGTATGGTCTGTATGGCCATATGCCCTAAAGTAAAGTGAAGCCGAACCTTTCGCAAGATCCTGGTCCAGATTGGCTTGAAGATGTTGCCAGAACGGCTCTTGGCCTAGGTTCAAGTGAGGCGGCTGCATTTTAATGTCTGATCTCCCAATACAACTATCATATGATAACAATACGGATAGGTCTTTGTTGGTAGCTTGAGGTTGGAAATGCAAAATTAAGGGGCTCATTTGAATTCTTATTGGTCAAAATAACAAGAAGCAAACAACAAATGTTCTTGTTTATTCTCGCACAGTGTATTGGACAAAGAAGCTGATTCTAAGCATTTGGGATTTACAAAGACCTGAAGAGAAACTGTAGCTAAACTTATCTTTGCTAGGTAACTACCAACCTAACCTAGTACTCATAACCCCAAACGCAACCACTTAGGGTCTACTCCTATAAGTTAATTGAAAGTAGAACATAGTCCCAGAGAGGTTTATTTTGGCGTGTATTTCTCATGTCCATTACCCTCCCCAAGATCAGCTGGCGGCTGAGGGAACTCAATTAGTACCTTTGCGTCCCCTGTCAATTCGAAGCTAGTCGTAGCTTGTGTCGGTACGTCAAGTAAGAACTTGTATGTTCCTGGATACAAGACGGTATTTCCTTGCTCGTCTACGCGAGCCAAGTCCCCTAATGTCAAGCCTACTTTGGCGTCTTTCGCTTCTCCAGGTTTTACTCCTTTGACGCGTGTGTATGCGGCAAGCTCCTTGATCGGATGAGGAGCAGGCCCGTATTCTCCGGATAGGAAAGCCAAGGCGACGAAGTCCGAGGTCACGTTGCCTGTGTTCTTGACAGAGATGCCTACAGTCTCGAAGGGGCAGAGGTCTAAGTATTTCGCACTGCATCCATCAAGGAGATCGCTGATGCTATACGTCTTTTCTGCGAAGACATCGGATGTAAATGACGGTTCGAATGTGGTATAATGTAAGCCAAATCCGAAGGGCAGCACAGCCTCGTCATACCACTTATACGTTCTTCCGGGGTTCGTTTCGCTCGGTCGGAGACTCATATCTGTCATCGGAACTTGGTCTACGTATCCTGCAGGATACAGAGTGGTAGTCAATCGACCAGCCGGCGGGGTCTTTCCAGTCAAGACATCAAAGACTGCCGTGCCTCCGTCCTGGCCAGGAAACCCAGCCCATAAGATTGCGTTGACATTATCATCACTCAGAAGCAATGAATCGTCATTTTGGTCACCTAGTTCGACGATGACGAATGGTTTACCTAACGCGCTAAGCTTCTGAATCAAGGTGAATTGGGCGCTGGGCCAAGCGATAGAGAATCGGTCGAGCTCTTCTGCTTCTATCGTCATGTCATTTCCGCCAAAGTATATTACGATATCTGACTTGTTTGCGGCTTCTAGAGCAGCTTCGGTCCATGTATCCGGGTCAGAAGTATTCTGCTTAACGGGACCGGTAGCATTTATTGCATGGAATCCAAGTTTTTGAGCTGCATATAATGGGCCGTGAAGGTAAGGCGGAATTCCAGCGTAGCCACCAAGCATGGCATAGTTCCCGGCATCAGACCAGAAACCTACCAAAGCGACCAATGTGGTATTGTCCACTTTGAGGGGTAAAATTCCGTCATTCTTCTTCAGCACGATACTTTCAGCGGCGGACCGAAGAGCAAGAGCTTGGGAATCAGGGCTGTTGACATTTTTCCAGGATAAAGACCGGTATGGGGTAGCGTCAGAGGGGTCAAAGTATCCTGCGCGGATGAGCCCTTCGTACAATCGTCGAAGCGCTTGATCAATAACCTTTTCTGGCAGTAGAGTTTGATTCCATGCTCCGGCAACATCGGTGTTACTGCCAACTTCGCATATAGTATCCGTTCCGGAGATTAGAGATATCGCTGCCGATTGTGCCGCAGTGGTCGTATAGTTGTGGTCTTCGTGGAAGTTCAGAATTGCGTTACAGTCGCTAGTAATGTACTGGCTCTCGTCGTTCCACTCCCAAAAGTCGCGAAGGATCGTCCCCATCAAGTATGTAGAGGCGCAAGCTGGTGTACCATTGACAGCGTTGTAGGAGCACATGATCGATTTAACCTTGGAATCCCGCGCACACTGCTGGAACGGGGGAAGATAATATTCCACTAAATCTTGCATTCCGACAATGGCGTCAAATTCGTATCTCTTGATACCTCCCCAGTACTCGAGGTCGTACGCCGCGTAATGTTTGCAAGTTGCTATCACTTTGGTAACATTCTCTTTACCTTGTAGGCCATCTATCAATGCCTTGACGTAACCCTTGATCCTGAACGGATCTTCGCCAGGTGTCTCTGACCCTCGACCCCATCTAGGGTCCTTATAAGGGTTAATATTAGGTGTCCAGTAGTCAAGGCCTGCATGGCCTGAATTACTGTATGCTCGAGCTTCAGTGCTAATGGCCTCAGCTACTGCATGGACCAAGTCGTCGTCGAATGCTGCTGATAACAAAATTGGGCTAACGAAGGAGGTAGCATGCGAAAACTCCCCTGATTGGGCAAAGCTCACCCCAGGGGAGAATCCAATGCCGTGAAGGGCTTCGTTCCACCAGTCGTACGCAGCCAATCCGAGTCGCTGTGCTCCAAGGCTCTTACTGGTCTCATGTTAGCTCCGAAATAGGGGTTCTTGTAACTCTAGAACTTGTCTTACTCCACGAGATTAACTAATTTCTCTGTGATATTCCAAGCATCGATGAGAGCCGCGGCTCTTTCAGAGGGGCTAGCCGATGTGTTACAGACAAGATTACTTGTTAGTATCTCTGGCCCATTAACGCAGTCGGGAAAAGCCATTCTCCCCAGCGCCTGTGCGCTGAGTGATAGAAAGACTAACGACTGTGCTGGTAGCTTCATGGTGCCTCTTCACCAACATTTAAGTCATGATGACAAAGTTAAAAGGCCATTATGAACTATCTGGCGTCCCAATCTTGTCTTTTTCAAGTTCTAGGAGTTCGCTGGACATATCCGAGGACCACCCGAGATCTCCAGCTAAGCATTCGGTCAGGAAATAGCCTACCGGATGAGCTGGTCTAATTCTTGGGACACGAGCTATATAGTCTACGTCCTTGACTTTGCCCAAGGCCCAGAATATCCGTTCTTTAATGATATTGGAGAAAATACTACGCATTGCCTTTCTTAGGTGAGATGATCGACATTAAAAGGAGACCTCATGTTGGATTGGCACATTGGTCCCATAGAAATCGGCGGCATCCAAGGTTCAATATCACGGTCTTCTGCATGCTCCGCGTGGACTTCTCCCGGATTATTTAGCCGGAGGGCATATCGGGGTATCCCTTCAACTGGGGCAGTGGACTTGGAGAAATTAAAAGAAGGAAAATGTTGGGTATGAAATATCGTAGATGCCTCTTAAACTCGAAAGATAAGCGAGATGATCCGGTAAAATAATGTTTTGGGGGTCTTCAGCTACGAATATTCGTTTTTGAGGTAGTGAAATGTGGACAACCTCCCCGTCTATAACTTCTAAAGCCTGGAAAGAGGCATGTTGAAGACACTTCACGTCAGAAAACCTAGGCCTGCGAGTGTGATACTTATATGTCATTTTTTCAGGATGTATTTTCGAAGTATGCCGGCATTTAAGTCGAGTTAATATATATTCCACGCGGGGATTGCCAATATAGCCAGGAACTACCTCTACATGGAGTACGGCATATTACTCGAGTGCTTCCTTGAGGAATGCCTGCCTCCTATAATACTATCTAATACCACCAGCTCGCATTGAACTCACTTTTCTGCTTCAATACGACTTCTGTCGAGATACCTCGGTTTATTCCTATAATAGACTTTATGATGCTTGGACGAAATAGTAGACTGGTCGTTAGGGCCCTTGCGATTTTAGTATCTGCTGCGGCCGTGACTTCAGCAGGGTGTACCCGTGAAGGATTACTGGCCGCGGCGGATAGCTACATCGCTGCTCAGGCCAGCGGAAGCATCGACGGCCTCAAATTATCCGCCACCAACTTTACTTACCAGCTGAATAACAAGGTCACGGACATCAAGACCGGCGTATTAAGCCAGCCCCTCAAGATAGACCTCAATCGATCCACAGCTGACACTGTGGCATGTGCGAGCTACGGATAACCCTTTCAAAAGTAATGTCCATAGAGAGACCCTTGTCAGCCCCGACACGCACTGGCCAGACTTGGCTACAGCTGCTAGTTGAAAAGTGCTATGTACTTCATTACTCTTTATATATTTACAACGCAATTACTATACTTATATAAATCGTAAAATATTATAACTAAATCTTTTATTTAAAAANNNNAGTTACTTTTGTCAAAATATATTTTAAAGCCTTTATATTTTAAGTTTTCGCCAGAAATTACTATAGTAAATAAGTTAAATTCGAGATGTACATATAGACCGTACACCATCAGGTGGCGATCGGCACTGGCCAGCTGTTAACAGTTTGACAGGGGCTTCCCCATGGACAAAACTTTTGAAAGGGTTATCCGTACACGATGCTGATCTCGACGACCGGCGCCAAGCCGTACGTCATCTCAACGCAAATCCGGCACCAAGATAATGACACAAGCTCCATTTCCCTAATCGACACCATCGCCGCGACGACGGGCGCACTGTTTTTTAATGCCCAGAAGACACTCGGATATATCCAAAAGGAGAACTGGGGGACGCTCGAAGAAGGACAGAGGGTCAGCAGAGAGGAATTGAAGCGCGTCGGAGATGCATATCTGGACATGTGGACGGATGCCAAGGCTGCCGACTCCATCCCTTGGGGCACGGACTGCGAGCGCGTCGAAGGGTCCCAGCTGACGCGGCCGTGCGGAGCAACGCTACCTCACGGTGGAAGCCAGAAACCGAACGGCAACCGGCGGTATGTCATTGACGAAACCGTCGGGTCGGTGGATGTTCTTTGCTCCTTCGACTCACTCGGAAATATGCCGGATTCTCACGAAGTTCGGCTGGAAAGTGGCAAAGTAAAATATGTTCATACTGTTACAGTTTTGCAGTAGATACATACCAGTGTACCTGAGTTAACATTTAGGAACCTATTCAGTTCACGGCTTTTTCTGTAGATTTTCTTTTACGCGCCTTCGATCGTTGACGACACCTGAGTCTCTTTGTGGATGATGTCTAAGCGCAGTGACCTGAGCAACTATCCTATCCGTAACTTGGCGAGATGTGGTAAGACATCCAGCTAGCCACTGGAATTGTGGCTTTCGTAATCGATTACTTGCAGCGTCTATTAGCTGCAGTGATATCGTACGCAGGTAGACTTGCTTTTATTTGCATATAACCAATGCAATTGGTGTTCCAAAGAACCTTTCCCCAGATTTTCGAACGACTTCATGTGGCTTGGTGTGACTGATAAAAGTCTGCGATCTAGCCGACTTGACTTAGCCAAATCCGATTAAGCACGGTTATCCTGTCTGACTTGCATTGCCGGAAGTATTGATATTCGTGAATGTATGGCGTGTGTGGATATAGAGTAGATGTCATTATACTGCCGGTTTTGTTTGTATAGGTAACACCAACGTCACAACGGCCATGGGAAGTCTCGGAGTATGTGTGTGAATCTGTGTGGGCAAGATATAGATGAGAATGAAGGACGAGTTAATAATAATAATAATTCAATGTGGTTTTATGTATAAGCGGAGCCTTTGTAGGCGAGATTTGGTGTATGACGAGGCATGCAAACGGGTGGCTCGAAAATTGAGACAATTTTATCTAATTATCCCTGTACCAGGTAAGATGCTGTTCTCGTACTCAATGCTTAAGAGCTTGTCTATGAAGTATCCGAGTGGGTTTCCAGGTCCGCTGTCAGCAATATTCTCGCCGGTTTCCATCTTCATGTTCCACACGAATGAGACGTGGCTTCTCACCGACTAACATCCGCTGCAAATTATGATGAATTCGGTCAGGACCGATAGTTCTTCGTTAGCAGATCTCTTGCTGGTTTCTTGCTCCCTTTACCGGCCCGGAGTTTCACACAACGTGAAGTAGCAACGTGATCATATTTGTGTAATATTCCGTGTTAGTATAAAGGTTCGAGCTTGAAGGCCCCTAAGTCTCGATTTCCAATTCAACTCTCAGAGTACTGAATAACCCATATATACAGCTGTCAAAGATTTCGTGAATACACATTTCTCAAATGATCATCCAGATAGTCCTACTGGGCTTTATTGCCCTCGTCACTGCTGCCAGATTTGAACCAGATCTGCCCACGATAAAGCTACCATGGGGTGTTTGGCAGGCCAAGGTCTATGAAGAAGATGACCAAGTAAGAGGAACGAGTTCAACTTTACGTTCCAAGGCCATGTATTCTGATACTGCTACAGATCTACATTTTCCGTAACGTCCGCTTTGGAGCACTACCTGAACGCTTTGGTCGCCCTTCCTTCCCAGGGGAGAAAAGTGACGCGATTCAAAATATCGAACAAGATATCAGTTGCATTCAATTAAACACCAAGGGAATAGAAGACCCCCCGGGAGGTAATAACCCTGTCGGAAGCCCAGGGAACGACGCCGTATTGGAAACAGAAGATTGTCTCTTTCTTGATATATATGTTCCCGTTTCTGCCTTTGAGCCGGATACCGATCTTTTACCAGTCGTTGTGTGGATAAACGGGGGGGCCTACGCATTTGGAAGTAAAAATCCCTCTGGTCCAATCGCTAGCGGGCGGTCGATTCTGAACACATCCAAATACCAAACAATTTATATTCAAGGAAACTATCGCCTTGGCGCATTTGGGTGGCTTGCGGGAGACTATATGCAAAAGGTTGGACAGCCCAATGCCGGCTTATATGACCAAGCTTTGCTGCTCGAATGGGTCCAAGAGTACGTCAACCTAGTTAAAGGAGACAAGACTCGAGTCAGCGCCTGGGGCGAGTCTGCTGGCGCAGGATCAGTTTTGCACCACCTCATCCGCGAGGATGGCACAAAAGATCCCCTCTTCAAGACGTTCGCGATACAGAGCCCGGCTTTCCAATGGGCCTGGGATAATTCCCCTGGGGGCACTCTCGACGCGGTTTATAAGAATTACTCCGACTTTGCGGGATGTGGTCACGAATTCAACATCGACTGTCTAAGAAGTGCCAGCGTAGAAAAGTTAAGGTCTGCCAACCAAAAGATTTTCAGCTCTTTTAACCTGACCCGTCTATTCCCGGTGGGACCAGCAGTGGATGGGAACTGGGTTAAGGCTCTACCTGCGGTGTCATTCTCACAAGGTAAGATCATCAATCTCAATTCCAATTTGTACTGTAGTAAGACAAAGGAGGTTGGTCACATACTAACGTAACCTTGGAATAGGCAAGTTCTGGAATGATATTGACTCCGCTATTATATCTCATTGCGCAGATGAGTCTTTTGGGTTTACTCCCACGGTCAGGAACGAATCGCAGTTCGATCAATTTCTCGAAAGCTTCCTCCCTGGTCCTCACCTAGAGCCACAGATAAATGCAATCAAGAAGCAATATAACTGCACGAAGCTCTATAATGGCAATTTTCAATCCTGCCTCGCTGATATCGTCCGGGACGCATCATTCACGTGCAATACAAGAGACCTATTCGAGTCGTACCCGCTAGTGTCATATATGATGGAATACTCATTTCCATTTGAATTTATCGCCTTCCACGCTTCAGACCTGTACCCGTTATTTACGAATAGCGCCGAGGAGCTTTTCACTATACTAAACAGTACTATGAACAGTACAATTGGTGAAATGCTTGCGCTAATGTATACGGAGGCGCTCTACCTCCCCGGCATCCCGCAAGTGTATAAGAACTATTTCGCTTCATTTGCTATCACAGGTAATCCAAATGAAGGTCTTCAGCCCCCGGATAAATGGTGGGTAGTTGCGGATGGAAGCGACGATTTACTGACCAACGTCATGTATGTGTCAGCTGATTTGCTATTTGGAAAGTCTTTTCGCAATGGCACAGACCATCAAAACTCGAAGAGCAGCTGCTCGTTTTGGGCAGAACTTGCGAATGAACTCTCCAGAGGACCAGGAAAGAATGGTGGAATGACAATCCAATATCAACCTCTGAGAGGCACCTCGGAACTCTAGTCTTTATACAAGCAAGTTTCCATTAGGTAGAGGTACCTAAGGTCTACATGAGCTTCGAGCTAAGGTGTCAGCTATCTAGTAAAACGAATATGCCTCTAGGAGTGTATATCTATCATAGATAGGTAGATACAATAGAAGAAGCATAGCACACATGTGGCCCATGAGATGGTACATCATCAAGGATAAGTTCATGTAGAGGGGCATATTGCCTACCTAGGTATGTAAAGAGTTTCCAACACCTTCGTAAGAGGACAGCAGACCAGGCGTTTACAAGATTACCAATATACTATCCTAATATCCAATCTATCACCCCACTCAAGTTGAGATGGGACTGGTGTATAGATCTCATTTGTGATGACTCTCCTGTCTTTAACCATAATGGTTACAGTATCGACGAATTCGCCCTCAGTTGGGAGCATGAATCTCTCGACTTGTATATCCATCAGAGGGAGACCTTCGGAGTCGACTGAAAGCTTGTCTAGAGGGCCCTTGAATAATTTATGAGAGATAAAATCCCTGGTTGCTAGGCCCTCCGGACCCGCTGACGGGATTATACCGGCTTGGAAAACTGGTAGGTTACCATCCTTCACGCCCGCACGTCCCAGCACAATAGACCAGCCCTCGAAAACATCACCTTTCTTTAGCGTCATTGCGACGTACCGATGGCTTGCCTTAGCCTTAGGTTGTATTATACCCTGAGAGGTAAGCTTCGTATCGTGATAGTAATTGTAATGAAAGCTATTGGGGCGTTCGTCAGACTGCAAGGCATTCACTAATCCACGTATTATCATAGAACCAGGTTTGATTATGTCCTTTTTTTCGGGTGCGACTATGAAACGCATACGAGGTTGATGAGGCATGAAATTTTCGAAAGAAGCAGATCGGGATAGATGAGTGAGCAATAGTTCTCTAGGTCGAGCCATATATCCCATGCCCCATCGTATCAGAGGTATACAGAGTACTGCGCTCTCATCTGTTTCATCCTGGCAGAGAAGCACTGCATAATAACCCTCCCTAAGCTGGCGAATCTGAGGCTGCTTAAATTGGTAGCAGAACTCGGCGAAGCGGAATATGGGAAGCTCGATCTCTATACCCTTACCCAAAATTGTAGGGTAAATAGCCCTTTTATCATCTACAAAGATTGGCGTATAAAACCGGTAAGCCGCGGGACTGGGTGAATAATTCTGGAAACCCTGGAAATCTTTAGGCGAGTTTGCGAGTAGTCCGTAGAGTGGCCGAGGGCTAGCTGGCCAGTACTCGTCTGCCCCATTTAATAACTCCCATTCTTTGCCTTCTGGAGCCTCAATCAAGCACTCTTCAACAGGGGTTCCCCAGGCATAAAGAGAATGATCTGTTGGATAGGTCTTCATGATTTCTTGCTGAAGCCTCCTAAATGCCTCAGAACCTTCGCCGTAGAGAAGTGGCATGCTGATTGCAAAGATGCCCAATAGCGAATAAGCCATGTCCTCGAGACGACCAGTCTTTCGAGTAGATGCCCACGACATCTTTTTGGCGATACTGGCAGATTCGAGGTCCGCTCCGAGAAGGAACTCCAAATCGATGCCTGTTATCGCAGAAATCTCTGCGCACATGTTACTATTGGATTTGGTCCCAAAATGCTGCCAGTTGCTGTTGTAGAACTCGACTTTACGAGGAGCAATAAGCTCCTGTAATGTCCAGCCTCGATAGAACCATTCGCATGAACGTAGACTCGTAGGATCAAAGCTATTCTGGTGGTAGTCATGTAGGTAAACGTAACAGACTGAAGAGTTCTGATACCAGGTGAACATTGAGTTAATAGCTTCAGATAGCTCCTGGCTGCTGGTTTTATCTATACAGCACCTGCGGAAGTTAACAGAAAAACCTGATGGAGACAGGTAAAGGGATCGGAGGAAGAGCACGTACGTATCTACCCAAGCCCAGTCTATGCCGTTCTTACCAGCTTGGTCACAAAAGGAGTCTATCTTGCAAAAGCCTTGCCGAGAAGAGAGTTTGTAGACATCGGACGAGTTATTCATCCATTTTTGGAATGTTATCTCCTCCTTTCCCCATCGATGTGACAAAATAGCGTATGTGGTAGGGATGGAGTCGCCGAAGAACTCTGTTATTTCCCTAGTAGCTGTATTTATGAGCCTCATGGTGCACAAAGGGAGGCTTTAAATTCCCGAAACTTGCGGACTGAAGTTTTCAGCAAACCAAGTGGGAGGTGTAGGTACGTGGACATAGGCGGAACTTATATTACCTACGGTAACTCAAGGAGCCCAGCATAGCCCGAAGTGAGAAGGGTCTGGAATTATTGGTAGATTATGGAATAATTGTTTGAAGGATCAAGGACTTCTAGCCAGTGAGGCGCAAGCGATATGTATTTATTCTCATGTCACGCTCATGTTGTTCTACCAAAACACATTGTGTACTGTAACACTTTCTTCTGCGGCAACACCAAACCGCCAGCGCGCCAATAATGGACATGAAATTTGAAATATCTATTAAATATCAAAACCATAATAGCACAGAGTATTTATTATTATCTATGTTTTTTGGTTTTCTGTTTTGTTATTCTTGCTTACTTTACCTTGCTAAGACGAAGGCTATGTGAACAATCCATATGACTAGGTAGAAGTTGGCCCCCAACTTTACCTTAGTAATTAGGTAGGTACCATACCTACCTACCTAGGTATCCATAAATATTCCTCCAAATTTTATGCTCTTCCTTCAACTAACCTTGGGTAGGTAGATACCTGTCACTACGATATCTTGTAACAACGCTCACCTTATCCATCCAACAGGGCCTTTCAATCTCCATGTACAATACAACGACCTAATAATACTGTACGAATGCATCGTGATACATTACCGGGTTTCCCGGGTTTTAGTTCCCTTTCGTCTGCCGTCTATCTCGTTTCTGCACTTGACGACATTGATTTCTCCCCAGTGTTTCCACATCAAGTATACTAGAATGAATTTGTGATAATAAGGTATTAGTGCTGTCTGTGTAAACTCGACGACGTACCCTAAGGGGGTGCTGCGCATTAATTAAGGAAACGGCTAGTAATCAGGCTAGCGTACCAGACTTTAAAGGACCAATAAGAGGTTATTCCCACCCTTGTCAGCTTCTTAAAAGGGAGAAAAGTTTATGAAGCTTTATGAAATGTTATGAAATGTTGGAAATTACATTAAAATAGGTGAGAAACACACCTACCCGGAAGCACTTCTGAAAAATACTTCTAAGTTACTGACCGTTTTTCCAATTAATGCGCAGCACCCCTTTGGGGTGCGTCGTCTAGTTTACCTAGACAGCACTAATAACAGGCAACTATTTGAATAGATTAGTAGGTAGGTAATTATAAGTTTGAGTACCTAGGTAGGCAAAACCAGCCAATTTCATGTTCACAACCGAATTAAGATCGGGGATCGGGTATCGTCGGAGGTACTAGCAACTTTTAACTCGGCAACTTTACTCGGCATAAGGTGGAGAGCAACTATATCCGACGAAGACGTGATTGTCTCCGCTTGGAAATATCTTCAATGATTACTTACATATAAGGTAGATGGTAGAAAGAACCGATAACAGGAAAGAAATACCTACGGAATCAAGTTGAGACAATCATAATAATTTTCAATTTTCTGACCTCGTCATGGCTCCGTTAAAAATTGCAGTGTTAGATGACTACCAAAAGGCTTCTCAGAACCCGTTCAAGGACCTACCCTCCTCTGAGTATGACGTGACGGTATTTACTGATACTTTACTCCCATATAATCACCCGAATACCCCGCAAGATGTCAAAGATGCTTTAGTTAAGCGTTTTGAGCCGTTCGATGTCATTTGTAGGTCTTCCTCGATGATTAATATACACCATAGAAGATGTCCATATTAACAGTTCCAGCCACAATGAGAGAGAGGACGCCTTTTCCAGAAGAACTCGTTAACCGGCTTCCGAATTTGAAACTTCTCCTTACTACCGGGGGTCGCAATGCATCCCTCAACGTGAAGGCGTGCTCTCGGCGTGGTATCCCTGTGGCCGGTACCGGTGGGAAGGGACTAAGCCCAGACTCTACAACGCAGCATTGTGTTGCCTTAATTCTCGCACTTGCGAGAAATATCCCGCAAGACGATGCAATCATGAAGTCTGGAGGTTGGCAGACGACATTCGCAACCGGCTTAGCAGGAAAGGTGTACGGCAGCATCGGGCTAGGTAGACTGGGGGTATCCATCTCGAAAATCATGCATATAGCCTTTGGAATGAAAATTGTTGCATGGAGTACCAACTTAACTCAAGAGGCTGCTGATGAAAAGGCAAAAGCTGCTGGACTACCCGTTGAGGACGAAAATGGAGAAAAAACATTCAAGGTAGTGAGCCGGGATGAATTGTTTTCCACTGCGGATGTCGCTACTGTCCAACTCGTGCTCTCGGACCGATCCAGAGGTCTTATAACAGCAAAGGACCTAGGGAAGATGAAGAAATCAGCACTGTTCATAAATACTTCACGCGGGCCGATTGTGGTGGAAGAGGACCTGCTTGATGTTGCTAAGAAGGGATCGATACGTGGCGTCGGTATTGATGTGTACGAAATTGAGCCATTGCCCACGGAGAGCGAGTGGAGGACGACAAGGTGGGGTGAGGAAGGTAGAAGTAGGGTGGTACTCACACCGCACATGGGCTATGTTGAGGAGGAAGTTATCACGGAATGGTATCGGCAGCATGTTCAAAACATACTACGATGGCAAAAAGGAGAGCCACTGGACACGCTTTTTAGTGATAACGGGTACTAAGTACCATGGCTTATAACGGGGAAGCTACGATTTGGAAGTTGTATGCAGTGCCCCCCTTTCCGTACCTACCTAGATAGCTGCAATCTTAGGTGGGCTATGATTGGTGGGTAGGTATGGTATGTATTGTACCTACCCAGACTAACTACAGGTTGAGGCTAGTAGTACATAGCACTTACCTTCTGTTATTTGTACCTAACATCGTTAACAGGTGACAGTTATATCAATGTTAATTATCGAACACGGAAAGCAATATTGGAAGGTACCTAACCTAAAGTAGGTAGTAGGTACCTAGATAGGTACTTCTCTAGAGTTACCTCTACTAGGTACGCTATGCTGCTGCAACTTCCCAAACATGAGTTATCTGTTCTATATCGATTTCACTACAATTTCTCGTTATTAACTAGGTAACCCATTTCGCGTTTATTTCAAATCCCTGGCGCATATTATTCAGTTATCCTTACCACCAACCTTCCTGTCCCCTTCAACAAATCATTCTTACCCTTGGAGTTCGTGTGGACGCTATGGAGTCAGGTAACAACCTGTCCTTTGATAAAGGGGCGTCGGGCAGAGGTAAGATATCATTTCCAGTTTCAAAAGATATACATAACTACTTCATTTAAAATGTCTGTCGAAGCTGGGGTTTGATCTTTGAGCTTACCTGTCCCAGAATCACCGTTCAGTGCCGTCTTTCAGGTGTTGCTCAGTAGCGCAACCAAGACAGCTGGTCCAACACCAACTTCCCATGGAGGACCTAGTTCCCCACTAACACGAACAGGTCTCTTCACCGATCTTCATGGGGATGGTACCCATGGCCAGCCTGTGAAGGGTGGGATGACTGAAGACAACTGCAGCCCAAAGCAAGAAAATACTAGCCTCTCCTTGGATGGCATCGCTGTCCCTACGGGCGTGTCCCAAAATAGTACGTATTGCGATAATCTTCCCCTTTCTTACTTAACGTCACTCTAACAGATATCTTAAGCTGCTCCCTTCCCTTTGCCTACTGCTGCACCTGGAGGTGGTGCTATCGCACCTCATCCTAGCGGTACTAGGGATACACAGGATTTGCATTCCCAAGCGACAACATTGGGGCATCCTCTTTCCTCTAGATCCAATACTATTGCTAGCCATGATGCTGCTGTGGTCTCCCAAGGGATGCCTAATTCCATGCTGGATCAGAACGGTAACCTGAGAAGTGTCGAGTCAGAGCATCTGGATAATATCCCTTCTGTAGATGGGAAATTCATCACTCCTGCCATGATCCTGAGTCAAGAATGCCAGAAAAGACGGTTCAATCCCCAGTTCAAAGAGTTGCACGATGGCAACGGCCGCTTTAGGTGTTCTGTCAATCTCAGAGGGTTGGTGGTTGCCGACACCAGTACATACAGTAACCCATTTGAAGCAAAATCAGCTATTTCCAAGAAAGCCCTCCTTGAAGTCCGCAAGTTACCGGTACGTAATTTTAAAGACTTTTCATATTCCCTTACGAATACTCTATATTTGAATGGTTCTTAACATAAGATAAAGTGCGAGGATCCTGCATACAAGCCTGCAACAATCCTTACAAAGGTTGTCAAACAGGGCATGTATGCCAAATCTCCTGGATTCCGTCGGGTGCGGACGGAGAAGAAAACGAGCCTCCAACAACGACGCAACGACCAGCGTACCGGGGTCACTCCTCTAATGCAGGAGCATCGTGTCAATCGCTATCAACCTCCTAGCGATTTCTCAATCGATCTCTACGACAGCGTTGGTCTTGACAGCGATCAGGATTTCTGGATAAGTCAGGTCCAACAGCAGTTCGGCCATGCTAACGGACCCAGTAACCGGATCGCACAGGATCCTCTAGCCGCCCGTGCCTTTTTAGAAGGTATGGCTTTGGGGGTGAGACTTGGCCAGTCAAGCATACGCCATCCTGAGGCGTATACCAACGCCCCGTCCCCAGTTCCTCGGAGATCGATTACTCAGTCACGTAGCGATAGTGATCGCTACCGAGAGCGATCCCCTGCCACAGGTCGCAGGTCCCGCTATGCTCGAGTGAGATCATCTATCCATCGTGATAACAATTGATTCATATACAAGCTCGCTCGTTGAGCTTGAATGGATATAGTCTCGCTCATGGGTCGTTCTAGGTCAGGTTGCCTTTGCATCCTGTTAATAGCCCTTCATTTCGGATCGATTAGGTGTTTTACAAGAGGATTCTTGGCAGAGAATCACCAAATCGTCTCATTTCCTGATAGATAGGAAAGGAAGTTGCGTTTTTCTTTCGTTAAACCATAGTGGATCAAGCTATTTCGTTTCATTTCTCTTCAACTGAATAAAACACCAAAAGAAGAAAAAGTTTGTTTCAATTTTGCAGCTTGGTCATTTGTGATAATTGCCGTACCACCTTTAGATCTTGCTTGGCATCCTTAAACCCCCGTCTAACCTGATCACTGCACCGTTTAACATGGAATTTTCGATAGCGTGCCGGGCCAAGTGGGCGAATTCTTCAGGCTGCCCTGCTCGTTTCGGAAATTCCATGACTGATTCTAAACCTTTGAACAGCTTCTTGGGCATCACAGCCGTCATTCGCGACTCAAATACTCCCGGAGCGATAGTTACGCAACGGATACCATAGCGCGCTAAGTCTCTGGCCATAGGCAGAGTTAAGGCTGCGACTGCACCTTTACTGGCTGCGTAAGAGACCTGGCCCTTCTGCCCGTCAAATGCAGCGACTGAGGCTACCATAATGACCACACCTCGTTCGTTGTCGGGACCAACGGGCTCGGTCTTGGCAATGTGAACAAGGCACTGCCGTACTAGGTCAATCGTACCTCGCAGGTTGATATTTACAACGAAATCGAAACTATCCATACTGAAGGCATTTCCATCTCGATCTAGTATCTGTCAAATGGTCAGCTTGGGTTTTCTTTTCAGTGGCCTCGAGGTATTCGTACTGTGGCTGGGTTACCGACGCCAGCAGCAGGTATGACACCGCCTAGGGGTTTTCCTGTCTGCTGTGCCCATTCGACAGTACCTTTAACAGCTGCAGCAATACTCTCGGTGTCTAATACATCGCATACGAAAAACTTCCCTGTTCCACTGGGAAGCTTATTCACAACAGCGTTGCCGTTCTCCTCATTCAAATCTAAAATAGCGGCGTTGCCTCCATTTCGACAAATTTCCTCTACGCAAGCCTGTCCAAGGCCGGACGCTCTATGATTAGATTGTCAGCTTGAATTCCTGGATTTATAATGGATGAATATATGAGAAACACGTCAATTGCATACCCGCCAGAGACTACAAATGTTCTGCCCTCAATCTTCATATTGATTTAGCTCGATGGAATAACTAATATATCGTTAAATATAAACCAATTATTTATGAATATCGTTAGTTGACAGAGTTAGATTTACGGTTCGCGTAATAGTAAATATTTATTGATTCTTATAAAACCGAACAATCCGGATCCAACCGGCGCGGTCGCGGCAGTGAGACAAACGGAGAACTCACGAGCCTCGGTAAATTCCACGATGAAGAAACCTTGAATGAGGTAGAAGAGTTTAAGCATTGATGACTAAGGGAAGTACAAAATGCATTACATGTACCATACCTAGTAGTAATTATTGCGTACCTCCTACATACTTGTACCTACCTACCTAGGTACATAAGGTAGGAGGTAAGCATTGACTGGCTACCTCTAAGGGTAATCCCTGCATACCTATGTACATCCACTTACCTTACGCTCAGTTTCGTCACTGCACCTGATCACAAGCACAGATAAGCAAAGGTGAAACTACCGCATTTCAGGCATGGCCTAAACTATTTTAAGCCTTGTCTTAATTGTTATCGCAATGCGAACCTAATCGACAACCTTGATTGCACCCCAATTCCTACTTATCCGATAATCTCATTCAAGCACCTCTCCTATTAACCGTTACAAACTTCTTATTTCTCAACTAAGTTTTGACCTTTTTTTTTTTTCAGTTTCCCGATATCGCACGAGGGGCCGGAACAAGATGACGCGTCCGAGACGCACATCGGCCGCTAGCACGGAGAGCACGGGGACGGCGGGCGACCAGGTATGCGACGACAAACCCTTAGGTGGGAGGCAGACGAACCGAGATGGTGGCTAATATGGTTCTAGGAGCTCGGGAGCATGTATGATTACCTCGCTAAGATTATCTTGCTGGGTCCGAGCGGAACTGGAAAGTAAGTCGCCAATTACTCTTGATCCGAATTACAGAGATAGAAGCATAAGGAATAAGAGAAGTCTTGGCAATGGTTTCCCCGCTAACAGCAGAATCACGATAGATCATGTCTCCTGCATCGCTTCGTCAAGAACGAATGGCGGGTTCTCTCATCGCAAACGATCGGTGTCGAATTCGCTAGCAAGATCATCAAGGTCGGCACCGGCCCGCGAAGGAAGCGCATAAAGCTACAGGTATTGCGATCTACTTTAATAAGAGAGGGGGCGACTGAAGCTGACATGATTGCTACCTAGCTATGGGATACGGCAGGCACTGAGCGCTTTCGCTCCGTCTCACGGTCATACTACCGGGGCGCCGCTGGCGCGATTTTATGTTACGACATCACATCGCATAACTCGTTTAGAGCTTTACAACCATTTCTCAATGATGCCCGAGCCCTTGCTTCGCCGAACTTGACAATGATCCTTGCCGGAAATAAGTTGGACCTCGCCAACGATACTCTTATCGATACAAGTCTCCCCCCTCCTACGCCGTCAAGTACGAGTTCGTCTCTGCCCTATAGCACATCAGCCGGCACGACTAGTGCAGGCGCTTCTCTCGGAACGCAGATGAAAGCGACAATAGCACCCGAAGGCCGTGAGGTATCAACCACCGAGGCGTCACGATGGGCTAGTAGTGTCAACGTACCCGTTGCGGTGGAAGTATCAGCATTCTCAGGCGAAGGCGTGGACGAAGTATTCGCACGACTGGCACGCATGATCCTGACCAAGATCGAGCTCGGAGAGATCGACCCGGATGATCCGATGAGTGGAATTCAATATGGTGACGGAGGCATGTGGAACGCGGGTGCCAGTGACGGCGGCAGCATCAAGAGCTCCATGACAGCGGACGAGGTTGGTCTCGGTGGCATGAGGCGTAGACGCAGAGGCAAGAATCGTGCGCAGAACTGGGGTATGCGCGAGTGGGAGGAAGTGTTTACTCTAAGCCGCGGGCGAGGTAGAGGAAATTGTTGCTGATACAAGACACAAAGGGGATGATGGGGGTTAAGGGCTTTAACCACGACGAAACGGGATACGGGCTAGACGGGACTGGCCTGGCGACACCATGATGATGATACCTACTTCTTTTGGCAAGCGTGCTCGCTTTTTGGTCATATTCGGCTTTTCCGGCGTTGGGAGTATGGACGTGCCCTAGGGATGATTCCGAAGACCTGATAGAATAATATGAGATTTTTCTTTACACTACCTATACTGCTGATTTATACGCATAGATACCCATCTAGGTTATATAAACGAGTGAATATTAGATCCACAGTATGTAAGTCTGTTAGGGGCCAATGCCACGATGCCGATAAGCGGCGTGGGAGGTGAGGCTCCGTCGTTTTCGGCGGAGAGTCTTCCACCCTTGCACTTCGGCGGAAGTATCTCCGCTAGGTCACCGAATGCTTGCGCATTTTCCTCGACATGACTTTTCTGTCCATGCCATACAGTGAATATGAAGTGACCAATAACAGTTGTGTCAATGATTGTCGATATCCCGGAATTCGGGAATATAAAAAGTGTCGAATAAATTGTCCGACAAACATTACCATCCGGGGCTTTTCTCCGAAGAGGCTCCCGCTCCGCTACACGGGACTCGCCTTAAATTGATTAGCGGAGTTGTACCCTCCGCGATATGGAACCATTAGCGCGGGTCTGTTAGCGGTGTCAAAAAGGTGGGGTTTTAATAGCTTAATGTTCTTTCTTTAATTCTTTACATGCGCATTTGTTGACCTCGTCCAACTAATTTTCTACATGATTTCCATCGCATATTTCTTCAAGGAGAAAACCGAAAAATGCAATTATGGCTCTTCTCCAACTGCAAGTACCTGCATGAAGTCCTGCATGGAGTCATGCATATACGTACTCCCAACGGCTAGAGCGGTTAGTGATAACCGCGGCTTGTGGTTTGCATTACCGATGGAGACGATCTACTCTGTGTGGCCAGCTCTGCTTCGAGTTGCTGCTTAGAGCTCTATGTAGCGCAGCAGCATGGAATTGGGACGCACCTAACCTCACATCAAGCACCTTGGTCTTTGTAAAATATCTCCGCAAGTGACATCCCACGTTCTTAGCTGCTATTGATTTCGTCTATCATATACTCTTGAATGTTTATATTGCAAAGGATGCTGTAAATTCAACATTGTCGATAGTAGACCGTCTGGTTGCGCTCCAATAAGCTGCGAGAATCCCATCGGCTTTCCGTCCGTCTTTGTTATTAGTCCCATCTCCGCTTCCAATTTGCTTCGTGCCGCTTGAGTCCACATCTACTCATCTATTTCTATGGAGCCCTCTCAGAGTTCGGAATCATTGCTAGGCCAAGTCCATTCTAGAATTTACAATTTGAACAAGGCTCGTCTTGACATAAATATACGCCTATCCTCATCCTCTACTTCGCCCTGTGAAGCTCCAGACCGTCTCCCTTCCAAGCCACAACCCCGCGAGATGGCACCCCGCACTGTAATCCCAATCGACAAGAATTGGGAGTTCAAGCAGGCCGACAAGGAGGATAGTAAATATCTATCTGTGGCCCAATTCCCTACCAACGTGCACCTCGATCTACTTACTCACAAGCTTATACCCGACCCTTATATCGGAAAGAACGAGCTTGACGTACAATGGGTCGGCGAAGCAGTCTGGGTCTATCGGACAAAGTTCACATCTCCTATCGTGGAGGGCGCTGCGAAAGCGGTCCTGGCATTTGATGGATTGGATACCTTTGCCACCGTGGTGCTTAACGGAAGGGCCATTCTTGAAAGTGAGAATATGTTCATTCCCGAACGCGTTGATGTCACAGACGACTTGAAGAAAGACGACGGGGAGAACGAGCTTGTTATCACGTTCGACAGCGCGTACTTGAGGGGCTGGAAGTTGGTTGAAAAACACCCAAATCACAAGTGGGGATGTTGGAACGGTGATAACTCAAGGCTGGCCGTGCGGAAGTCGCAATATCACTGGGTATGTTTCAAAGCTGGACAATAAAGATAAGGTAAACAGTAATCTAATAAAACTAACTTGAATAGGGCTGGGATTGGGGTCCGTCATTACTAACTTGTGGCCCCTGGAGACCGATTAATCTGGAGGTCTACGAATCGCGCATCGCTGACCTCTGGGTCGACATCGATGTTGATAAATCTCTCAAGTTTGCTACTATTACAGCACACGCTTCTACGGAAGGCAAAGCCTCGGGGATTTGGTTCGATATCTCCTTGAATGGTACACCCGTTGTAAGCCAAGCTGTGGCATCCGGTCGTAGTGCTACATTTACTATTGACAACCCGAAATTGTGGTATCCAGTACGATATGGTAAGCAACCACTATATACGGTTACGGCGACCCTAGACGAAGACGGCAAGATAATCGACAGCGTGTCAAAGAAAATAGGTTTACGGAGAGCAGAGCTTGTCCAGAGACCGCTTAAGGGAGAGCCAGGAACGTCATTCTTCTTTGAGGTTAATGGAATTCCTATTTTCTGTGGCGGTAGTGATTGGATTCCTGCGGATAACTTCCTACCGCGGATCAGTAAAGAGCGATACTACGATTGGGTCAAATTGGTGGCGGATGGAAACCAATTCATGATCCGAGTATGGGGAGGAGGTATTTACGAAGAACAAGCCTTCTACGATGCCTGCGACGAACTTGGTATCCTTGTATGGCAGGACTTTATGTTTGGCTGCGGTAACTATCCTGCCTGGCCAAGCCTTCTAGACTCGATCAAGCGCGAGGCGGAAGAGAATGTTAAACTATTAAGGCACCACCCGAGCATCGTGATCTACGCTGGCAACAACGAAGACTACCAGTACGCAGAGAGCGTCAACCTTACCTGGGATCAGAACAACGAGGATGCCGAGAGTTGGTTGAAGGCGGACTTTCCTGCCCGGTACATCTACGAGAAGATACTCCCCGATGTATGCCGAGAATTAACCCCGTCCGTACATTATCATCCCGGAAGCCCCTGGGGAGGAGTTGACACTCATGACCCTACTGTGGGTGATATCCACCAGTGGAATGTCTGGCACGGCACACAGGAGAAGTACCAGAATTTCGACAAACTAGTTGGGCGTTTCGTATCCGAGTTTGGCATGGAGGCCTTCCCTTCAGTCAAGACAATAGACGCTTTTCTCCCTCTTGGCAAGGACGATCCAGATCGGTATCCGCAGTCCTCGACAATTGACTTCCACAATAAGGCAGATGGGCATGAACGACGTATTGCGCTATATTTGGTCGAGAATATGCGGTACGCTCCGGACCCGCTCGAGCAGTTCGTCTATAGCACACAGTTGATGCAGGCCGAGTGTCTAGCGTCAGCTTATCGACTCTGGAAGCGGCAGTGGAAGGGCCCAGGGCGTGAGTACTGCGGCGGCGCACTTGTATGGCAAATCAACGATTGCTGGCCGGTCACCAGCTGGGCTATCTGTGACTATTATCTTCGGCCTAAGCATGCATACTTCACCGTCAAGCGCGAGATGGCGCCATTATCGGTTGGCATGACGCGGCGCGAACACAAATACCCAAAGAATAAGTACACGCGCGTAGACATCGATACGAGAATACAGATTGAAATATGGGGCAGCAATCTTACCCTCGAGGATATAACGGTAGACTGCGTGGTGAAAGCTTGGGATGTCGAGACGGGGCGAGAAACTTACAGCGAGACGGTCAACAAGGAACCCCTCGTCCTGCCTAAGAACCAATCTACTGAGATCATAGCTTTTGACGTACCGGAGCCGAAGAAGGATGAAGGTATCGATGCTTCCCGCACTGTTGTCGCGGCGTACTTGGTGAGTCGCGATGGCGGCAGGCAACTTGCGCGCTACGTCAATTGGCCGGAGCCTCTCAAGTATCTACACCTCGCCAAGCCCATACAACTACGTGCCGAGCTGAGCGATGACTTTACCACGGTCAATGTTTCGGCTGAGGTCCCTGTGAAGGGCGTCGCGGTGGAGAGTGAGGACGACGATATCAGGTTTGAGGATAATCTTGTTGATATCGTGCCGGGAGAGGTGGTGGATATCAAGGTGCGCGGTGCAAAGAAGGATACCGTTATTACGACTAGGTATTTGGGTATGATTTAGATACCGAGGACCTAAGATATACCATAATAGTATGCAGATGTGCATGAGATACGCTTGTCATACCCAGTTATGTCAGTTCACACATCGTAGAGAAGAAAATAAAATGCCTACCTATATTTGAAGTTGTTTTGCCCAGATGCCTCGACATGTACTTATAGAGCTAGCCATACTCGATTCTTTACGGAAAATCCGGATTTACCGTGTGGCAGGGGTCCTAACCCGAATACCACGATTCCATCAAGTATCGTAAGATTGAGATTTGGAGACCATCTAGTAGCCGCCTACCCGGCTAAGTGTAGGATCCTATCAGAACTTCCCTCATGTCCCATTGATGTCGTATCGAACAAGGTAATACGGATGGTCTCGGAGTTAGAAGCACTAGGGATATCTACCTATATATTGGGGAAGCCTTTCCCCTGATGTATCAAAATTTGGTTTATATTTGGCTCCTACTACTCCTCCCAGGTCTATAACGGGCGCTTCACTTATTTGTATACAATGATCATAGTGTGACCAAGGTAGATGATTACAAACAAGACAAGCACGCGAAATAAAGGTATATCAATGCTTTTTAAATTCGCCTACAGACGAGTATTATAGTCAGACTGACACTCGTACGCACGTACGTAGCAACAAACTACGTATTATAAAAACAACCGTCGCTCCCATCATCATCACCACCTTCCTATCGCCGTCTAGCTAACACCGATAAATCACCAAAACACTTTTTATCAGACCTAAGCCTTGGCAGTCACAGCAGCACCAGCTTGCTCGAGCTTCTCATTGGGACCTGCGATCAGGATCTTGATGACCTCGCCCTGCTTGACCTTCTTAAATGCATCCTCGGCCTCTTTAAACGCGACGATGCCACTAACGAGCTTCTTCACGTCAACCTTGCCGCTGGCGACAAGCTCAACGGCGAGCTTGTAGTCGCCGCTTCCGTAGCGGAAGCTGCCCTTAGCAGTAACCTCCTTAATACACATAGCCATGATTGGGAATGTGATATCCGACTTGCCCATACCGCCCTGTACGTAGGTGCCGCCCGTACGCACTGCGTGTAAGCTCGTTTGGATGCTTGGCTCGGCGCCACTTGCGTCGATCACAACGTCGGCACCTTCGGGGAGATCTGCCTCCTTTCGGATATTGGCCGCGTTCTGCTCCGCCGATACGCGTTGGCTGATGTAAGTGTGCGTCGAGCAGAAAGACTTGGCAAAGGCGAGCTTTGATTCGACGATATCGACGGAGACTACTTTAGACGCTCCGAAGGCGCGGGCCACTGCGGCGCAGAGAAGACCGACGGGACCAGCCCCCATAACGATGACCGACTGGCCAGGGGTTACGACAGCTTGTCGGACGATATGGACAGCTACGGCAAGAGGCTCGATCAGAGCACCTTCTTGCAGAGAGACGTTATCAGGTAGCTTATAGCAGAAATCGGCTGGGGAGACCCAAAAGCCCGTAAGCGTACCATCGTAGGGAGGTGTCGCGGCGAAACGCATCTCGGGGCAGAGGTTATACTTGCCGCTCAGGCAAGGTTGGCACCGCCGACAAGGGTAGCCGGGTTCTAGAGCAACGCGATCACCTGTCTTCAACGTTTTCACCTCAGGACCAACTTGGATGACGGTACCAGAAGACTCATGACCTAAGACCATGGGGTCCTTAACAACGAAGTGGCCAATGGCGCCGTGCTCCCAGTAGTGAACATCCGAGCCGCAAATTCCGGTATAGTTAATAGCAACAAGGACATCATGGGGGCTTTGTAGGGACGGGACAGGCCTGTCTGAAAATTGGACATCATGGGGTTTGTTGAGGATGAAAGAAAGATTCTAGAGCTATTATTAGAGGGATATACAAGGAAACCTAAGGTTAAGGGAGGTACACACGCTCGCAGACTTGGGATCCATTTTAGCGAGTCAGTAAATATGAGAAACGTCAAGGATAAAAGAGTTCAGATAAAGGTACTTGACTTCAATATACCAAAAAATATTATCGTGACTTATGACAACAGAAGAGAAGAACATGAGATATAAAATCACAACAAGAGTACGAAAGTAAAGGAGGAAAAAAAATTTACACTCCCCCTTTGTTCTCCCCGTACTCGGAGAGCTAAGCTGTGCTAAGGTAAGATAATCTCGTGAGAGCTCCAGCATACACGGATAGCGGGGGGCAAGAGTCGGCATGTTGGGTTATCTGATAGTATCTCATAGGACATAGAATGTCGTAATGACACCTGCAACCCGTCCACCAGGTAGAAGCGTAGTGGGGAGTTTATCCCCGGTCGACCCCCCAGTTTGTGGTTCTGTGATGGAACTTTGACATTCAAAATTGCTGTGTAATGCTTGCAAGCTTCTTTCCCCTCGGGCTAGAATCACGTTGTTTTTATCCAACGATTTACCCGGCCCAATCAGCTTGACGGCCGGCGTCTGCGCTAGATCATTCATGTCGTAGGAGATCTGGGGGCTACGGATTCGCCTATGCTAGCCGGGGTGCGCCGCAGCGCGGGAAGCAAGGAGATCCTGAAGTCGTGAAGTACGGTAGCGACAAATCCATAACTACTAAGTTAATAAGGGATGATAAAATTTATTATCTATTTGAATTATGATCCACCATCCTGGTTTCTGTTAATATCGATATCGGCAATGACGTCAAGCTGGTAAGTTGGCGATTGGTAAATATTAACATGATATTGGTGGAATGATAGTTGAATAAAGTGAGCGAATGATGAACGAAGAGATGAACGAAGAGATGGAAGCTTTTGTTGTTTGGAAAAGGCGCATAAAAAAGTGATTGGATAATCGATAGCTCGCTTTGCGGGGCAGTGGGGCAGTGGGGTAGCGGGGTTGGAAGATTGAACACCGAGTTTTTTTTTTTCTTTTGTCTGGCAGAAATTCACCGCCCAGAAATTTCTCTACACCGCCCAAAAGCTTATGGAAGAAACTATCCAACAATTCTCACCTTCGCAAGTGGTCTGAGAGCAGTTGTCGCAAACGATGGATATCTTAAAAATCCTGTCCCGAGGGACAAAGAAGTCTGCCACCCAGCCAGCAATACCGAAACCTATCGCGAAACCTTCAACCCCCCAGCTCTTCAACGATCCCACTCGAGGTGTTAAGCGTAAAAGGAACGAGGAGGCCGTTTCGACGGTGGAAGCTGACGATGACCTCGACGAAATCAACTTTTTCGCGCCTCGAGCAGCTAAAAGGCCTAGCCCTGAACCGGGGGCTAAGGAGATTCTAGAAGAAGATGCGCCAAAGCCTGGGCTTGACGAGGAAGAAGTCCGACAAATTCTTCGGTCGCATCGTCTGAAGTTCACCCTACTTTCCTCTCACGAAGAAAAGAAGAAAAAGGTGAAGAAGTCCAAAAAGAAGGAAGAAGCGAAGCCGAAAGCAAAAGATAGCAAGAAGCAGTTATTTCCGCAACCGATGACTTCGTTTTCTGAATTACGGTCTGCATACAACATCTCCCATAGGCTAGGGGAGAACCTCGCAAAGCAAGGATATAGGATACCCACTGAAGTGCAATTGGGCAGTTTACCTCTTTTATTACAACCAGATCGAGCTATATCCGCGTCTGCTGCTGCAGAGTTAAATTTCAAAACTGAAAATGGGATTGATTTTTTGGCGGTCGCACCAACCGGCAGCGGCAAGACCCTAGCTTTCTTGATCCCGGCTATCAATAGCGTCCTACGTAGGAGAGCGGGCGAGACGTCGCTGAAAGAACGCCTGTTAGAAGTGGTGGTGGTTGCGCCTACGCGGGAGCTCGCCCATCAGATCGTCAATGAGGGTAGGAAACTAGCGCAAGGTACGGGAGTCAAAATTGTGGGAATGAAAAAGGGCATGCAAATACCCGCAGAAGGTCAAGCAGATGTTGATGAAGAGTCAACTTCCGAGAGCGAGGACGAGGCAGACAGTCTTGATGAAGATTCAGAGAAAGAGCAGAAAAAGGCGACAGTTACAAAAACAGATATACTAGTGACAACACCGTTACTCTTACGGAACTATCTGAAATCGAGGACATTGCCAACAATCAAGTTATTGATCCTGGATGAAGCAGATGTCCTTCTCGACCCTCTCTTCCGCGAACAGACCCTTGGGATCTGGTCTGCTTGCACCAACGAATCACTACGGCTAACATGTTGGTCTGCGACTATGGGGTCTAGTATTGAGGGTCTCGTCTTGGAGCAGCTAAAGTCTCGGGAGTCTTCTTCAATCCCTCTGATCCGGCTTGTTGTTGGATTAAAAGATACGGCTGTCCCAAGCATCAATCACAAGCTCATCTATACCGCTACCGAGCAGGGCAAACTTTTTGCGCTCCGTCAACTTCTACACCCTAAATCTTCAAACGATTCAATGCCGCAGATGCGGCTCCCTTTTCTTGTGTTCACACAAACGATAGAGCGTGCTACAGCGCTGCATGATGAGTTGAAGTTTGATATACCTGCGGAAGCGGGCGGCTCAACTCGTATTGCGGCTCTTCACTCGTCCCTATCCGATACGGCACGTTCTAATATTGTTGCTCGATTCCGGGCAGGTGAGATTTGGGTCTTAATCACAACGGATCTTCTTATGCGAGGCATTGACTTCCGCGGAGTAAATGGTGTAATTAATTACGATGTCCCGACGTCTGCAGCAGCCTACGTTCACCGCGTAGGTCGAACCGGGCGAGCGGGTCACGAGGGTGGTGTTGCTGTAACATTCTACACCACCGAAGATGTTACCTACCTTAAGAGCATCGCCAACGTTATTGCGCTAAGCGAAAAGCAGGCCGGAAAGAGCAGTGAGGAGAGTGTTCCCAAGTGGCTGATTGATTCGCTACCTAAGGTTGGCAAGGAGGAAAAGAAGAAGCTAAAGAAGCGTGGCGTTGAATCTCGACGGGGCGTCAAAGCTGCTAAAATAACGACGCAGAGCGCTTGGGAGAGGCGCAAGGAGAATAATAGGCGCGGCGCAATTGCTGGAAGCAAGAAGAGAAAGACGCAGGAGGCAGTTAGTGATACCCAGGGGCAAGAAGAAAGCGAATGGGACGGGATAGGGGACTGAATGTATTCGCACCTTGTGAAATAGGGGTTGCATTAAGCATCTATATAAAAAGCTAATAACGTCTACACTCGAATCCTAGGTAAATTGTGATAAGGCCGTCGTTTTTACGCCATGGCGCATGTATGAGTGACATGCCAGCATGCTTATCACTGAAGCTCATCAATGCGCAGTCAATTATTGACCAATTAATACCTACCTCTCACGCCATCTAGCCGCCGAATGGCGAAGGATCGGAATTAGAGTAAAGTGGGGATCCGAGCCGAACTCCACTTCTTATAGGCGATAACGGCTATCTCAGGTTTAATCTTTACGGTTCAATCTTTACCCTCGGAAGTCGCCCGGATCATCAACTCTCCTCTCAAATCCTTCCTGTCCTTCCGATATACCAATTGGCAGTGATTGTGGGAGATATAATAATCTTTGAGGTCCTGCGACGTTATAAGATGAAACGGTCATTATTATAGGTCCAAGACATACTCAATCTAATATGTCGCGACTTATATGTCGATCGACCCACGCCGGGCTTAGGTGCGTCGGCGTCCCTAGGCCCGTCCGAATAGCATCGCCATGCGTCGCATACCTACAGCGTACAAGGTTATATGCTACGGAGAAGAAGGATCCTGGATCTAGTTTCCAAGGCCAGATGCTCGAGAGTATAAGCTCACGTATTGCGCGCGAAAAAGCAGAGAGAGAAAAGTTTGCGAAGCAGCAACAGGAAACGGCCGGAACGAGGCGTTGGGCCACGACGTTCGGTAAGAATATACTATATTCATAGGCCTGTAGATACCAAAGCTGATACGTTCTCAATTGATAGTTATTCTCGCTGCTGCCGGTGGCTCTTATTTCTTAGGAACATTAGCTCCTCGCGACGTAGACCCTGCCTCGACTCTTCCTTTAGCTCTAACGCGCGACCCGAAATACAAGAACGACAAAGCGAACCTCGAAGCGGCATGGGCTGATTTCGCTGCTATAGTCGGCAAGGAGAATGTCAGTACCGTGGATTCCGACCTCGAGACGCACGCCAATTCAGACTGGTCGAGTTATCGTAGCAAAGAGAATGAGAAGCCGTTCATGGTG
This sequence comes from Daldinia sp. EC12, assembly GCA_002120325.1. Taxonomy (NCBI): domain Eukaryota; kingdom Fungi; phylum Ascomycota; class Sordariomycetes; order Xylariales; family Hypoxylaceae; genus Daldinia; species Daldinia sp. EC12. The sequence continues at coordinate 1,281,027 of KZ112933.1, read as the reverse complement.
GTCTATCCAAGCTCTACGGAGGAAGTGAGTGAGATTATGAAGATTTGCCATTCACGACGGATACCTGTAGTAGGTTATAGCGGCGGTACCAGCTTAGAGGGCCACTTCACGCCGACAAGAGGCGGTATCTGCGTAGATTTCCGAAGGATGGATAAAATCATTGCCCTACATAAGGAAGACCTAGACGTAGTTGTTCAACCGGCAGTTGGCTGGGAGTTACTCAACGAGGAGCTCGGGAAAGACAACCTCTTCTTCCCTCCTGACCCGGGCCCAGGTGCTCAGATTGGGGGCATGATCGGTACAGGATGCAGCGGCACGAATGCGTACCGATATGGTACTATGAGAGAATGGGTTCTCTCGCTTACTGTCGTGCTTGCTGACGGTACCATAATCAAGACTCGTCAGCGACCAAGGAAGAGTTCCGCAGGCTATGATCTGACAAAGCTCTTTATTGGTAGCGAAGGCACGCTTGGTCTTGTGACTGAAGCAACTCTCAAGCTTACCACAAAACCCGCCAGCACAAGTGTAGCGGTTTGCGGCTTCGGTACGATTCGTCAGGCCGCAGACTGTGTGGCGAAGGTTGTTGGACAAGGCGTTCCTGTTGCCGCCGTCGAAATCCTTGATGATGAGCAGATGAAATGTATCAACCAAGCTGGCATGACATCAAAACAGTGGAAAGAAGTCCCTACTCTGTTCTTCAAGTTCTCCGGCACCGAGCGCGGCGTCAAGGAGCAGATACAGATTGTACAAGAGATGGCCAGGATAACAGGTAGCAAGAGCTTCGAGTTTGCCCGCTCCGAGACCGAAAAAGCCGAGCTGTGGAGCGCACGCAAGGAGGCTTTGTGGAGCACCATGTCCGTTGCCAAGCCCGGCGAGAAGGTATGGACCGGAGACGTTGCTGTTCCTATGAGCCGATTACCACTCCTTATCGAGGAGACCAAAGATGACATGAAGAAGAGCGGCATGTATGGCACTATTGTCGGACATGTTGGCGACGGAAACTTCCATAGTAAGTAAACTGGGTTCAACGGTCTGAACATTCTAACAAAGTGCCAGTCATTCTACTTTCAAGCCCTGAGCAGAGACATGCCGCCGAAGAGTTAGTGCACCGTATGGTGAAGAGAGCTGTCGAATTAGAAGGGACCGTAACAGTAAGTTTCTTTGGCACCATTCCCGACGGCAGATCTAACAGATACAGGGTGAACACGGTGTTGGTCTAGTTAAGAGGGATTATTTACCACACGAGCTCGGCGAGAGCACTGTCGATACCATGAGAAAGGTGAGTGTACGCACCCTTCTCTTCTGCAAAATACTAACTATTCCATAGATCAAGCAAGCGCTTGACCCTCTTGGTCTGCTTAATGCCGACAAAGTTGTCCGGATACAGAAGCCTAAGCCCGGTGAGATCGCCGAATGGTGATGTTACCATATTGTTAGCGCTTTGCATAGGTAGGTAGATGACACAATTGCACCATATATACCTCCTATCTATATCCCAGCGTATTGCCTAGAAATACCAATTTGCAACATCGTTCGTACCTAACTCATCCCTTTACTCGGCCGAAATTATTGTGCAAGTGCGACTACGTAGGAGATGATTGATCTCATCGGGTTTTAAGGGTATTTCATTTTCGTGTTCTATTTAAATCCAATGCGATGGGGCACTTCCATCTTATTACCCCTCAAGTATAATTGCAACTTCGAACCACACCTACCCCCTTAACGCCAATCTCCGTATCGGAATCTTGATCAGAGATGCGGCTTGATCACTCATACACGAAGCAGAAAGGCGAACCTCCTACAGTGTCGAGTAATTGACGATAATTGTACGTTCCGCCAACTGGACTGATGTCAAGTATGTCATCCAATGTTCCGTTACGGCTCGCGGGCATATTCATCATAGTGATAGTCCCAGCCATGGTCTATATGCCTCCATCAGTACCTAAGGGAATAAACTGTTCAGTGGGGATCTCACCTGTCGGTTCTTCCAATCGAGATTTTGCCAGATGAAATACATGCGGTCAATCTGCCCATGGTGTTGATAGAAGGCGGGCTCTAATGGAGAGAAGTAGAAGTCCCCACCAGGGTCACCAGCTATTTATATATCAGCACAGCCCGCGCATCTGTCCAAAGCTCGAGACTTACCGATCGAAAAATGGCCACCACCGTGCACAGCAAATCCCCATTTACGGGCTTCGGGCCAGCGGAAATCACCTTGCAAGTTGGCCTGGAACAGGGCGATGTCAGGGCTCTCGAGGATCGTCTCAGTGGTATTCTTTATGGAAGCCCACTGAGCACAGATTTGAGTGTTCAAATCCCGCTTCAGACACCGCGGGTTGTATGCCAGCGGGTCTCTGGCGGTGTTAGGACCGAAGTTGACCGTGTAGTTGACGAACGGCCCGTGCGTCACGCAACCGCCTCCCGAGCCACCTGGGAAGAAATTGTTGGACGAGTTGACTTTGGCTCCGTTCGACCCCAGAGACGTCTCAGAGCCGTCGAATAGCGGCGATTTCTCAACGCCGCCGGCGTCGAGGCCCCACTATGTTCAAAGTTAGATCCGTCACATTTGAAGCCCGGCCGGAAGCTAACTTACTTCCCAGTAAGGGAACGCGCCGGTGTAGCCGCACATAGTCCTTAGCTTCTCTTCAAAGGTCCAGACGTAGATTCTGTGAAAGAGGAGGAAGTACGCCTGCGCACCCTATTAGATATACGTCAAGAAGATGGGCTGATATAGTTGACTTACTGAGTTGTGAACGTATGGTGTCACTTTGTAGTGCAAAACGCCGAAGCTGTCGAACATTGACCTGATAAGAGTCATTAGAATCGAGCGCCTCCGAGTTAATGTTAGCTTCGGAACTTACTTTGGACCAGTCACGTTTTCGTACACATTTGGCTGTTCCATCAAACACTCGACGGCCTTAACGTACGCCTTTCGTTCTTCTCCGGGGAGGGTTCTCCTATCCATGGGTTAGATCCACATAGCGAAGTTGAGAATATCCTATGTACCATTCTTTGCGCCTTCTGACATTCTCCTTCGTACATTTAGAACTACCATCAAGTCGAGCCAGAGCGTTGTTCAAGGCCGTCTGGCCTATCTCTTTCAAAGCTTTGCCCGAATCAATATCCGCTTGAGGGAAGTCGACACCAACTGCGAGCCCCTGAAGGGACGCGCCCGCGAGAGCGAACGGCAGCAGCTTCTTAAAGAACCCCATTGCTAACAGTCGCAATAGTGACTGCTTTCTTTAATTCCCAACCTTCTCGAGGAAAGGGAAGAAGAAATACGCCCTTCCTATATCCTCCCATCCTCGTCAACCCCGGAGGAGCAAAAATACATACCTTATTCTATACACCCCTATACGCCAAGACGCGCCAGGGCTGCGAGTATGGCAGAATGGCAAAATGTGGGGAACCCCTGTCCCGCATGGAAGCGATTCAGAGGTTACCAACCAAAGTAAGGTTAAAACGTTACCTAACAGCGCAATATACGACGAGGCAATTTTTTTTTCTTTTCCTCTGTTTGAAGAATCCCGTTATATTAAATTTCGGACGGACGCCATTGGCCACGGGGGTGCCGATCATGGCCTTAGCGATGGGAAAGGGTAGTCGACAAAGTGCCGGACGCCAAAGGGGGTTGCGCAGAAGGGCTAAATAGGGTGGCAGAATAACTCTTGCTATTGGCTCCAGACGCTCCTTGCCGAGTCGCTTGATTGAGTGGTCACTTGATTTCTGCCGGCGAGCGTAATTTGCGATGACAAAAATAATAATAAAAAATATAACCCCCTTTCTGTTCGTGTCAAGCCCATCTGGTCTCTGGAAAACCCAAAAGGGACGACACGCAGATACACGGGCCGGGGCGGCACGGCACCCATCAGCTTCTTCTGCGCTGCTATTCGCGACATTTTATCCAGCATGTTGGAACCGGGGTCCGGGTTGTATTAGGTTTAGGTTTTGGTTAGGTATTGCCATGTCGTATATCCGCGCAGAGGGAGAACCAACTTGGCACGACGCGTTGTATATAATTAGGACAAGGCTTCGCAGCGGCACTTGCGTCCTGCGTGGCGGTAGCGAGCATTTGGATATGCCGCTTACCCGAACTGGTGAGGATGGAATTCCTTAAACACTTTTTTGGCTTGTTTTTTTTTTTTCTTTTTTGATATCCTTGTTTTGCGTGCTCGAGATGATACGGTGAAAGGTAGGTAAGTAGACTGTAGGTAGCATGTGAGCTTTGCTCAGCGGGTAATGGGCGCAATTCGATAGTGGCCGACTAGCAAGGGGGGACAGTTCAGCTCCCGTGGCTGAATGTGGACGGCGAATGGAATTATTGTGACAATTAGCTATAGTTCTATTGGTGAGAGTGACTCTTCGAGGGCAACGTAACATGAATGCCGGATCATCACACTATCCGATATTCTATAATGGTGCTGTCATATTGTCGCTATGCTCTCCTACATTCATATGCCGTGTTTTTAACTCAGCCCTCAGGACCAGGGGGTATAAATGAAGAGAGACGAGGGAGTATAAATCTAAGATGACGTGGTCCACCAGACTCGAGAATTTGACTGTATTTACTCTCGTTTCCTGGATTCACGTTACGTCTCCGGTTATTATAGTATTTGTCATGCTCGGACGTGTTTCCAGGCAATGGGCTGTGGCCATAGTCTCGTATTGATATATCTCACCACAATCAGAACCAATTTACTAGTCATAGCAATGCGTTATTATTACGAAATTCTAAGAGTCCTTAATTTACAAAGCGCCGGATAGGTTATATTGGTGAAAGATTGTGGATCCTTATACATGTCAAATTAACGGACCTCGAATACTCTTCTTCATTGAAAAGATTCTTCATAAACTTTCAGGCGTTTATCGGCCTACTTGGATTGCTCATTTGTCGATACTAGGTAGCGTAACAGTGTTCCGGTGTCGTAGAGGTTGCCAGTCCCTTGATGCCAAAACTAGAATTAGACTCTTAACAAGCATCATTAATTTGTCTCTGTTAGGTAGATGCTTAGTTTGGGTAGGCGCCTATGTCATATACATTGAACACTCGTAACTGCTATTCAACAGGAGACATACTTCTTTCTATAATCCATAACAGGTCGTAAAATGCTATTCTCTGCAATTCCCTCCCTTCGTGGTGAAAGCTCCTGGGTATAACATGCCAGGTTTATTTTCCTAAGCACAGAATCAATCTCCTATTCGTGCAGCCTTAAGTTCGAGACAACTTTTTGATATCATCTTCCCGGACCTTGCATGTGAAATCGCTTCTGTACGTATCTCCCTATACCGGCGGGGAGGAAGAAAAGATTTGTCTCTAGAAACTTTGCCATGAGTAGAACAAGTCAAGGACGTGCAAGATTCTGTTCCTGATATATTGCCAGAAGTTGAAGCCAATGTTGTTAACTCTGGATCACTGAAATCCAGATCGGTAGAAGATTCGCTGTCGGTGGATGACGAATCTACATATTTGTCTGGTATATTTACCCGCGACGGAAACATAGTAGCCCCCTTTATACCCCGGGTATTTGCTGCGGTTCGTGATACGGATACAATTCTGTCCTTGTTGAGTTGCGTACTTGAAAATTCGCCATCGCCTACTTCACCTCCGAAAATTGACGCAATATTACCCGTTATTTCGAAGATGTCTCGAAAGACTTCCGTAGCTGGAACGAAGTAAGCTACGAATGAGCCTCTCGCGCCCAGGATGAGATGACCGTAGAAATCGCCTGTTTTCGCATCAACAATGGCCGAGCCGCTGTCACCCTTAATAACCGAGACCTCTAGTTGAACTTGGAAAATCTTTCCGATACGGGAATTAAGACCTGACCGATAGCTGGTAGCTCCCGGTATCACAACGCCCTTAACTGGGCCTCTCGAAGAAGTGATGACTATAACAGCGCACTCTTCAGACCCAACTTGAGCAATATCCCGAACATGGAGTGTACGGCCCTCCCAAGTTAACCTGTTGATACGATCTTGAAAATGCGAGACAGCCGTATCTTTAAGCTCAACTAGTGCATAATCGAGAGAAGAGAACAGAACCTCGTGAAAGTATCGGGGAATAACGCCGGCAAATTCAAGATGCATACGTGGCCATGGTACCATATTGTCAAGATGCGATACGTCCTCAACTCCTCCTTCTGGCTCATCTATAGCGTCTAAGGGAGAAGAAATGTTGGATGACTTTCTGCGCCGCCATAGTTTGCATTCGAGTTCCTCAGGAGTAACGCTGCCGCGGCTAGTGACTGCTAAGTCATATTCATTGTCGGACTCTTCGTCTTCTTCTTCATCCTCGTCATCCTCGGGAGCATCAAAATGACAATAATTAGAGTCGTCCAAGGCCCAAATAGGGGAAAGGATCAAATCCGTCCTAAGCAAGTGACTAGCGGTGAGTTGAAACCGAACTCCCTCTACCCCGAGAACTATTCCACCGGTAGAATAGTTCATAGGGCAATCATGCTTCAACTGCTGGAAATAAAGCCTTCTTCCCAGTTCTGGCTTCGAAGATGGGCTGAGTACATTGCTCCAGGACTTTTTCTCCATATCGTGATTCATGAATATATCAGTATCTTCATCTGCATATTGGACCTCTTGGCCATTTCCTGATGTTTTTGTGGCCTGGATATTAGTTGAACCAGCAAGGCGACGTAACGGGGTGAAGTTTTCTAGGGGTAACGCTGCAGCCCCTAACCCAAACCCTGGATGTCGGCTCAGTAGGTCGCTTGCACGAATAGTCTCTTCAGCATCGCTTCGTGTATGGCGATTAGTACAGCATATCATGATAATCGGGTTTGCTCTATCCGAGCTACGGCCTATCATATATAGCTTGACAAAGATATCCGCATAGCTGAGATCGAGACTACCGAGTATGGTCTCAATCTCAGGTTGGATTACATTTTCAAATTGCTCAAGAGCAGTGCCGCGAGGCCACCACGCCTTCCGCCTACCGAGCTTGGACGATACGATCTCGTTGCCGATTGATCCCATCGGATCCGGCCATCGCGGTAAAGTTTTTGAGACTTTGAGAAAAGGCATTTCTAACTAATCTGCTTTCATTGAAAGTCAAGAGAAAAGAATGATGTTTGATACAGAACGAAAGCCGAGCCTACATCGTAGGTGCCTAAGGCTGTCGATCTTCAGCTCCGCCCTCCGTGGCTATGCGAATGAAACGTAAGATGGAATTGACCATTAACAATCAAGACAAGCTCATGTAAGATGAGAATCAATTCATTGTTACATCTAGCGGATTACGATTCGCACTGCCCGCATGGCGCATGGCGGCCACGGAGCAAAGAGCACAGCGAATAGAGCGAGGGGTAATGCAGGCTGCGTTGGCCCCCAATATTTATCTCGAATGTAAACATGCTTAAACATCATGAGGCTCATTCGGATAAAACCAAAGGTAAACCGTAACAAGGGTGAACTAACCTGAAATAGGGTGAAAGTAGAAGCTATTAGATGCTTATACTCTTAATATCCGTTAATGAATTACATAGTACCTACCTATCTAGGTAGTTATACAGTCCGCGCGACGAACAACAAAATCAGCACGCACCATGATAGACCTCCCGCTACCCGAATCTATCCGTCACGACTTTTGGGGATTACTTGATGATAACCATGCGCTTTGCAATGGTCAACCTGCACGGCAACTGGACATGTTCCCTTATATGGAATATTACAAGCGACAATGGAATAACATGGTAGCGGACGCGGATGGAAGATATATTACTATCAGGACCTATGGGGACGTGCTTGATATTATTAGGCTTATAAATAAGGACAGAACACGAGAAGAAATTATATCACATCTTGGAAGCAAGAGCCCTAGTGCGACCACCGAAGCCTATGAGAACTCAGTCAACTTAGCAGCACGGCTCTTGCTGATGCTGAAGATAGGAGTTGTAAAGCACCAAGCAGTACCCCGGCATTATATAACTTGGGACCAGGGAACTCTCGCCGACCTAGTAAAGGAACGGTTTAACGAGGTACAAGTTCTCGACACTTGCCACGTAAGATTACCGAAGTCTTTCAATGCTTGGTCTATCAACGTGATCGGAGGTCTTGAGATTGAATTCACGGACAACCTAGCCGATCATCTTCTACTCGTTGACGATGATACCAAAGTACTGATCTTCCATCATGCATCATTCCTTGAATGTCAGAGAAGGTAAGCTACCTACCTAGGTACCCTTACCATGGCAAATCTTAGCGAAAGGCTACTGATTTAAAATAGATCACTTTTTCCTGAGGGTTTAGCGGATGAAGCTCTCCGCACACTGGCCCTAATATTTCCCCAGTCAGAGTTTCGCTCACGCCGTGGTAAAACCGATAAAAGTACATGGTTTCGGAAGCTGTGCTCAAGCTCCAGTCCCTGTAGTGTAGACCCACGCATCACTCTCTGCGGAAATCTACGAGCGGAAGACCGACAAATTGAGCATTTCAAGTTTTGGCGGGATCGGTTAATCATTCTCAAGCAGGCTTATGACGACTCGAGTCCAAAGACGCTATCACAATGGTGGCATGATAGACGAAATGGAGAGCGCTGGTACACATTTTGGATAGCCGTGCTTGTGTTCATCGTCACTACGACTGTGGGGATTATTCAATGCATCGAAAGCGGGATGCAGGTGTATAAGGCATATGTCCCAACTCCAAGTTAAGTACAGGGATGATAAATAGATGGGCATGCTGAGCAATTGTGATAATCAGCTAAACTAGCTTGGAGATATTCAAGCGAGAAGATAGGAGGTTTAGATATTAAACTACATTCATAAAGCAACAAGAGACAATCCAAGGTGGCATTAACTGAAGTACCTAGTTAGAAAGGAGTGAACTTTTGGCAAGCCAAGGCAAACGGCAGCCGACAAGCATAACAGCATGATACACATCAGCTTACGGAAGAGATACACATCAGCTTACGGAAGAGATACACATCAGCTTACGGAAGAGATTGGAAGTAAAATAGATGCTATTGAGTCCATCATGAGCGAAACCTAACCCAAAACCGCTAATATACACATACTCTCTCCAAGCAATCCATATCTATCGCACTACTGGCTTTTTCCAACAGTGCTCTTGGCTACAACCAAGTCTCCGATAGCTGACACCGGTACGTTGCCCATAATATCGAAAACAGCCACACTTGCCTGGAAGTCCCTGCCGATCCAGTTCCGCAACTCGACCGCCATCAAGGAGTCAACACCGTAGCTTGAAAGAGGTTTATTGAGCTCTACGTCATCAGCTGAGATCGCCATGGAGCGAGCCAGCTTCTGGGTCAACGCGTTAATAACGATCTGGATACGCTCGCTAGTATCCGTCGCCGCTCTAAAGAGAGCAGCTGAGTCTACGCCAGCATCCTTCGAAGCACTCTTAGCCTCTCCGACAACGTGGGAGAACGGAGAGAACAAGGGCCTGCTGAGTAGAGCGGGAGGGGTCTGGCCCTTGACTAGGAAGTCAGCTGGCGTGCGCAGACCGAAAAGAACTTGGCTACCCGTCGGCGAAGGGACAGGCTCTGAAGGATCGCAAAGTATGCTGAGAAGAGCCAAGTATTCCTTGTCGTCGATCTTCTGCATGTCATCCCAGCTCTTTCGTTGACGCTGGTATGCCTGGGTCTCTGCGACGATACCGATGTTCCTCATCCAACCGATATCAATCGAAACGCCCTTTTGGCCGTGCGCAACGCGGTACCGTGCGAGCGCGTCTTGGAACGAACAACCACCCGCGTAATTGGACTGGGCCAACGCTCCGCACACACCGTTCAGGGAGGATAGAAGAATAAAGAAGTCGAGATTCTTGGGAAGTAACTCATGTAAGCTCAAGGCCGATTGCACCTTGGACTTAATCGTGAGGTCCCATTGGGCGAAAGTCATGTTGTCGAACACGGCGTCTTGGAGAACCATGGCAGCATCAATGCAACCCTTGACTGGTGGCATCGCGCTAGAAGCTTCATCGAGCGCCTTCTTGAGGGCCTCAGCTGAAGATACATCGCACGCAGGCGCAAACACGTTAACACCGCGCTTTGATAATTCCGAGATGAGCCCGGCGAGCGCTGGCTTTGAGCTACCTGACCTTGATGGGACGATTATGTGTTTTGCGCCCCTGTCGGCCATCCATTTGATGGTAGCGCGACCGAGACCACCAGATCCACCAGCAATCACATAAGATGCGTTCTCGTCGAATCTCCACGATCGGCGTTCCAGAAGGAGTTGCTATAACCATACGTTAGTTTATCTTTTTCCAAAACATTTCCTAACTGGGGTTACTTACCGGGACCACGTCATTAGGCTCGACATTAAGGATGATACGTCCGATGTTCTTTCCGCCCTGGAGGTATCGGAATGCTTCTTCGACCTTCGACACGGGGTACACGTGTAGCGGGCCGGGATGCTTTACAGCGCCCTCGTTCAAGAGGCCGATGGTGGCCTTAAGAAGGTCGTAGGTTAAATCTGGGTTCCTAAGGATGACATAGCGTAGGTCAACAGCCGAGTAGCTGACGTTTCTAGCGAAGCCAGCCATGGGCAGCGACGAGTTGGCCTTGATATCAAGCACACCAATTTCCACAAAGCGGCCAAATGGCGCCATACATTCCCACGTCGACCGCAAGCTATCTCCTGAAAGTGAGTTGAGGACTACGTCGACACCATATCCATCAGTTACTCTCAAGATTCCTTGAGCGAACGATGTATTTCTGCTGTTGAAGATGTGGTCATCAGGAATGCCAAAGGTATCCTTGAGGAATTGCCTCTTTTCATCAGATCCAACGGTAGCGAATATTTCGGCTCCCTTAGACTTCGCCATCCAAATGGCCATCTGACCAGTGCTACCAGCGGCGGAATGGATGAGAACCTTGTCGCCCTTGCGAACGCGGGCGATGTCGATCATGGAATAATAGGCTGTCATACCAGGAACGAGGATAGATGCAGCGGCTTCGAAGGTCAGGCTATCGGGGATCTTTAAGACAGCCTTGTCGGAAGCGCGAGGGTGCGTACGCATGCAGTCTATCGAGATCATGCACACCCTGTCACCTGGTCGGATCTCTGGGTCGGTGTCGGGACCTACCCTAGTTACAACACCAGCACAGTCAACACCCAATTCGTTATCTTCCAAGCGGCCTAGGGCACACAGGACATCTCTGAAGTTCAGACCCCAAGACTTAGCCTCAATCTCTACCTCATGCGGGCGAAGTTCAGCTTCATACGCAACATCCTCCACAAGCTGTAGCGAGTCCAGAGTTCCAGTCTCGCCGACAGCAAGCTTCAGTGCTGGTCCTTCCGAGAAAGGCTTCTGTTGGAGCCGTGGGTAGAGGAGAGATCGGAGAGTCTCGTTTCCAGAGATATCTTCCGCAACCCTACCTGTAGTGAGTTGGCCATTGCGGACGATATATTCTAACTCCTTGGTATGAGATTCAAAGGCGGCCCTATACGCCTTGGCGACATATTGTGCGTGCTGGTCTTTGGTTTCTCCTTGGGACTCGATAGCCACTGTGACGATGTGCTTTTCACTTTCTTCGTGTCGGATAGATCGTAAGAATCCGCTCATGATACCATACTGTGAGTACTGTTCATCTTCCAGGCTTGTCAACGTAACCCACAACAGAGAAATTACGTGTTTAAGGAGTTCTTGGAGCAGCTTGAACTTCTCTTCGGAGAGCGTCGCGAGGAAAGGCTTGCTCATCTCAGCAATGCATATGACGGTATCATCCTTGGACAGACCTGCGGTTGCGACTTGGTCGAGAGTTACAATGCGGGCCTGCTGATCTTGGGACTTGGTAATGCTGCTGTGAATCAAGTTGGCAATCTCGGTCTGTTCTTCCGACTGGCTATCGACAACCAGGACAGGTCCTGGTTTGGTGGAGGTTGCCTCAGGGATTTGCTCGGCAGCCTTTGAAACGATGATACTGAAGATATGGCAGGCATCGCTCTTGTAGTCTCTCAGAACAAGATCGTTTCCGCTGAATCCTGTCCATTTCAAGACGTCGTCCCATTGCTTCTCAGGGATAGCAGGCGATAGGCCTCGCCACTCTTCTCGGCGACCCCACCATCCGGGCACGAGACCAAATGTGAAGTTTGTGACGACATCTTGAGGTGCAATGACCTCAAGGAGCAAGAGATGGCCGGTGGGCTTAAGTGTGGTGCGCACGTTCTTCATCGTAGCGACCAAATCTTCTGTAGCGTGCAGGACACTTCCGGCAATGATCAAGTCATAAGAGCCCGGCTCGAAGCCCTGGCTTTCAGCGCTGCGCTTCATATCAAATGCCTTGAAGGTCATCCGCTCTTTGTAGTCCGACCATCGAGTTCTGGCCTTGTCGAAGAAGGCGGGGGATACGTCAGTATATGTGTATTCCGAGAACTTGAGCGCGCCGCTCTTCTTCTCAAGTTCATTCAAGGCTGCAATGACACGCGATGTCATACCACCAGTTCCAGCACCGACTTCGAGGATACGTAGGTTGGGGTTCTCGTGGGTTGCCAAGTCCAAGAACTTCAACATCCTATCGTCGCACACGTGCTCAAACATGTCCGCATAGAACACATCGGCCAAGTTTGAATCAAAGATAACCTCTAACGGGTCTACCTCGCCAGTGAGGATATCTGTTAGACGACGAACCACCGTTGTGTGCAGCTTCCATGGTGGATGAAGAGCCTCGATCTCTTGCAATAGAACCTCGAGTTCCTCTTCGCTTATATCCTCAGCGATTCGCTCCTCAGGAACTGACTTGATGTGATGCTTGAGCCATTCAATGTGCCTCTTCTGGTTTTCAGGGACCTTCTCGCCCTTTTCTCCGGACAGCAGCTTCAAGGTCTTGGAGACGACCTTGTCCAGAACAAGAGTCAATTTCTGGTGGTGAAGCAGCATCGTGTTCTCATCTCTGACGAAAGTGTCGGCGTCGACCGCAGCCTCTAGCTGCTTTGGTTCGATCAAGCTTAGTTGCGGTTTCCAGTCGATGCTATACAATAGCTTCTTAGCAGCCTGGCTACCCTCGTTTCTTCTCGAAACAACTCCGGTAACTAGTCTTCGCATCGTGCAAAGCACAGATCCGTTATCCGCTATGGCGTAGATGGAACCCTCGTCGCTCTCTTTGCCTCCCTTGACTTCAGACGTGGCGAACCACTTGATTGAAGATGTCTCAGGTTGTTGCCATCCGGTCTGCGAAAACCAACCATCTACTAGTCGTACGGGAACGTTTGTAGCATTGGATAGATCCAGCCCTGAAGTGGTACTCACGCGCAAGGCATGGAAAGCAGAGTCTAAGACGACAGGGTGGACAAGACTGGTCGTCTTCCACTTTGCCATATCGACACGGGCGACGGTATTGGCTTTGCCATCCCACCGGATGTCTTCGATTACTTGGAATGCCTCTCCGTACGCCAAGCCGTGCTCGGTAGCATCTTCGTAAAATACTTGCGAGTCAACAGGCCTCGTGCACGACGTTTGCGCTTCCAGGAACTTATCAGCGATCCGCTGATGGGCCTGGCGACGCTCTTCTTTGACATCAATTTGAGTAGGGTCTTCGTACTCGACTTGGACGCTGGCCTTGAAGCATTCGGTCCAGCGATCATCGTAAAATGCATAGATCGTGATGTCAGACCAGGTAGACTCTTTCTCATACGGTCTCTTTACCGGCCGGAGATGAAGCATGGTCTCTGTTCGGTCTTCCCAGGCTTCTTTGACAACGATGGGGTTCATGAACTGAGCCTCCTTCACGTAATATCCTGATATTACGCGGTTGTCAGGCTGGATCTGTTGTACGGCTTCCATCGCCATGATCAACATTCCTGCGGCTGGATAGAGCGTGGTTCCACTGATGACGTGATCTCCAATCCAAGGTGTCGTCTCGACACTGAGGAAGTTCCTCCACCTAGGCTCGAGCGGGTTCCAATCATGGAACCTTGCTCCTAGGGTCTCGCCCTTGGTGCTCTCGCGTAATCGGAAGTCTCGACTCAGACGAGATTCAGCCCAGTACGTCTTTGAATGGTCAAAAGGATACTTCGGGCAGTTGACCAAAAAGCGACGAGGCTCTTTGTCAGACGTCTGTTGATTTGCTGCCGGGATAGAGACTGCATGTCCGTAGCAGTAAAGCTGTCCAACAAGTTCGAGGGTAGTCTGAACTGCAGAATGAGATCGATGAAGAACGTAGCTATACCGTATTTGGTCCTTCTTCTTCCCAGCCTTGGCCAGAGTATCTAGCACTGGTCGTCGCAGCGCTGGATGAGGGCCAACTTCAATGAGATCAGTAATGCTTCCTAATCCTACCTTTAATGTTGATGTCTTCTGTGTGAGAAGCTCCACGGCATCTGAGAATCTAACAGGAGAAACCATGTTGTCAACCCAGTATTGAGGGGTCGCCAGTGAAGCCGGCTTCACTGGCTTGCCGGTGACAGATGAGACCATCGGGATTGATGACCGAATGTTCTTAAGGTTGCCATCATCAAGGGATCCCATTTGACGTATGTATTCGTCCGCAATCTTATTCATAGAAGGGGAATGATACGCCACGCCCGTCTTCAGCTTCTGAGCAAAGATGCCATCTTTATCGAGTTGCTCCTTCGCGATGTCGATGGCGCTCTCCTTTCCAGAGAGCGTGCAATTTAACGGACTGTTAATACAGGCGATATTAATCTGGGATGCGACTTCATCGCTAATCTTCTGTAGATAGCCTTGCACTTCGTCTTCGGTGAGGTTCACGGATATCATAGCCTCCGGAGTATCGCTCGTGGCTCTAAGTTGTCCAGCCAGCTGACCTCGGAAGTAAGATACCTTACAGGCTGCTAGTAATGATAGTGCGCCAACAGCATAACTTGAACACGCAGCTTAGTTAGAAATAATACTAGGAATACACGAGTAAGTAGACTTACGCTGCCGCAATTTCACCAGATGAGTGTCCAACCACTGCTTTGGGAATAACGCCAAAACTTTTCAGTAATTCAATTAAGCCTAACTGAACGGCCGTCGACAAGGGCTGACTATATTCGGGGCGATCTATGTTCTCTTTATTATGAAGCTCGTCTATAATCTCAGGTTAGTTGAATTCGTTGTTAGTCAAGTCCAGGGATTTCTTACCAAATAACGACCATTTACATCCTAGGTTCTTGTATATCTCGTCAATCTGTTCTAACGTCTTTTTAAATAACGGATACTTGAGAAGATCTGAGCCCATATTGGCATATTGTGCTCCCTGGCCAGTGAATACAAAGGCTAATCCGGAATCTGTTGAGCTTCGAATTGGCTTGGCTGTTGTAAGTTTCACATCCTGAGATCCGTTGCCAGCAACGGCGAATGCTCGCCAAAGCATATGACTTCGGCGGGTGGCTAATGTAAACGCTAAGTCGTCGAGCTTGCTCGGGTTATCTGAGATTTCACTCTCATAGAAAGTCTGATAGTCTCCTACCATACGCTTAAGCGCCTTCTCATCCGCTGCAGACCAGATAAGAAGTCTCGATCCAGATTCCGCTTGGTGTCCATTGGAATGGTGACCGTTTGTTCCATTACTGTGGCCATTAGTAGTGCCATTGGCAGTGCCGTTAGTACCGTTAGTACCATTGGTACCATTGGTACCATTGGTAGCACCGTTCGTGATACCATTCGACTTGTGTGGCGCACTAGTGCAGTGGTTTCCAGACAGCCCTCGTTCTTGTACTATAGCAAAGTATTAGCAAACAACTTATCACGAGGACCAAGGGCCTTATTTCAGTAGCTGTTATCATTCCTTCACCCCGGCGAAGAATTTCGGTATAATAGAAAGGAACACCACTTCATCATGACTTACAATAATGCAATGCATCGTCCACAACTACGTGCACATTTGTTCCTCCAAATCCAAAGGAATTTACTGAGGCACGGCGCACACCCTCACTAGGCCAAGGGACATTTTCAGTCGGAACCTAGGATACTATTAGCCTGGCGATTAACCTTGAGATCATGATAACCTACCTTGACGTTGTAGAAGTCTGCGTCGATTTTGGGGTTCATCTTTTCGAAGTTCGCATTGCCTGGAATTATACCTTTTTCAAGTATCACTAAAGGGGTATGTTAGCCACTCGAGTATATGAGAATGAATCGGAGCTAGAAACTCACAAATTGTCTTCAAAAGACCAGCTAATCCACTGCTTGCTTCAAGATGCCCAACATTCGATTTAACGGAGCCACTAGAGTATTGTTAGAACCCGATGGTCAAATAAAATGCTCATTCCTTGACATACACATAAAGGGGGTCTTCGGGAGAACGACTCGTTCTGAAGACTTTCCCAATAGCTTTCATCTCAATTGGATCACCAACTGGAGTTCCCGTTCCTGAAACATGTCGTTAGCAACTAGATTTTCGTATAGTCAGGTGATATAATTACCGTGAGCCTCAAGATAACGGGTAACATCAAGAGGCAGGTTTGCCTTCTTGTAGACCTGACGTATAAGGTCTTCCTGCGCCTGAGGGCTAGGCTGTGTAAGTCCCGGGGTGTGTCCATCTTGGTTCGAGCTAGTCGACCTGATAACTGCCCGAATCATATCACCATCACGCACAGCGTCTGATAGTGGTTTGATCACAAGGGCAATAACGCCTTCTCCTCGAGCATAGCCGTTTGCACGGTGATCAAAACTGTAGCAACGACTATCTGGTGATAAGAAATTAAGTGATGATAACATCTGGTATAAACTTGGGCCGAGGATCAAATTAGACCCCGTAACAATTGCCTAGTAGGATAGTCAATACGACAAAGTCTTGTAATTATCGGAGGAATATACTTACAGACGAGGCTTCACCATTTCGTAGAGCCTGGCAGGCAAGATCGAGAGCTAACAAACTACTCGAGCAAGCCGAGTCAACATGGATACTAGGTCCATGCAAGTCAAAATACCAGCTGACACGGTTGGGTAGGATTGATTCGAAGGTTCCTGTGACTGCCATGCGAGGTACATTGTCGGGGTCTTGTCCAACCATCCTCTTATAATCGTCCGTCATTGAAGCGGAGTATACGCCACAGCGTGAGGATCTAAGTCGATCGAGTGGTATTCCAGCTGTATATCGTTCGTCAGCACCATAAGCTTCCTGGTAATTTGTTCAATTCCTGGCTCACCATTTTCAAAAGCGTGATAGGATGCTTCAAGAGTCCACCGTTGCATTGGGTCCATAGATGCCGCCTCCTTCGCCGTCACGGAGAAGAAAGGTGCGTCAAACGCCGCGGGGTTGTCTGTAATAAAATGTCCTCCTCGGCATCGGAGCTATGGTATATTAGAGAGTGCTTGCAATAAAGAAGAGCGGTGGCATTAACATACGTTACCCTCTTTACTTGCTTCAAATGAGCCATTCTTTATCCGGGACTCTGGCCACTCGGTCATCAGGTTCCTCCTGTTTTCGAGCACCTCCCAAAAGCTAGAGACGTCATTGACATCTTGAGGGAGCTTAAAGGAGAATCCTACAACCGCTATGTCGTCAGTCATTATGTCAAAAAGAAAAAGAAAAAAAAAAAGCTCAATGGACCCCTTCTGTTAAAGCTATAGTCCGGTGACCGGATAGGGAAGCGGAAAATATGATCGAAAGTCTTCGCTTAGGAATAGGTATACCTACCCTATTTATAGGAAGTGCCGTCTATAGATAACCACTTCTTAGCTTGTACCCTTTCCCAGACCATTTTATCGGGGCAATGCAGCATTTGGGCTCCAATCGGCCATGATGTCACCCATGGTTCGGGGCTAGGAAGGTGTCAAAACGTAATTCGTACGGCCGTCCAGCATCAAAGTGGAAGTCTAGATCAAGGAGCCATCGCTTAGAGGAAGACAAAGCTCTCAACTGCAGAACCTTGCTGTGATTGGACGGCGATGCCGCTTTGTATTCCTCATATAGATTGTGAACAACACTTTGTGGGCAGGATGCCGGATCTGGTAGCCGGCACGCACGATCCATACTCATACGTGTGTAGTTAGCTGTAGTATCTGCCAGTGCTGCCACGGTGAAATCTATGGACTACTTCTCTAGTGACTAAGTGATCTTGGCCGGCAGTCAGCGGTCTATTCGTTTCAGTCCGGGGCTAGAACCCAATATGGCTCCGCCTGGGGCAGACACCGCACCAAATCCTAAGCGCTTTTGCCCTAGCAGAGCTAGTCGTGGATAATCGTAACCTAGACTGTTGTTATGTGGGTATGCCTGTGGATATGCCTTTGGGTAAGGTAGGTGTGGATATCCAAGGGAGCTTCTGCTCTGCTACGTAGTTTGCAGCTTTTCTGCCAGAACCTAGGAAACGAGGGGAATGATGAAGTTGAAATTCGGATACTTCCAAAGGGCTAACCGTATGCAGTCCGGCCCGGACGCCTGCCGAGACAACCTGTCGTAAGATATTGTAGAACTTATGTCACCAAAGAGACAGCTTTAGTGCTTAAGAAGATCCACTTGGCCATATACAACTGTTCACCTACACTAAAGGGTTTACACTTATGGCTATGAACCGTAATAATCTGAAAGATAGGGTATTTAACATAGTTACCTAGCTAGAAATAAAACGGTATGAAGCTTGAGCTAAATGGTAAGGCTACGGGTTGTCTGAACGGATCGTAAACCGATATTTTATCGTGATTATGGTGAAATAAAATCAGTTATTCCCATTAGTCTCTGTCTTTCGGAGTTAAACACGTACACTGCTCCTTGATGATCCCCAAGCAAGTCCCGGTTTTGACGAATCATGACCAGAACACCGGATATTGACCGATTTAGAAAATGACAGAACTAGATGCTGGCCAAATTTGAAAGATGCCGGAACCTTGCCCAATGGAAAAGGCCATTATACACGAAGCACTTAGGGAGCTATACCGACAATTCACTCAAGGTTATCGGTTACTAGGATGTGATGTGGACAAATTAGAAGTTGGAAGCTGACCACAGGGATGCCGATCTCGCGGGACGAGTTTAAAACCAGTTGCTATCGAACCCGACCAGGGTTGTTCTACAAGGGAGATGAGAACAGATGGGGTCACCTCGGTGTGCGCTACCAATGGTGAAAATAAAGTATACACGCTATCCAACGATGCATGCATCTGTCTGTCGCCTCTGCAAGCACGAACAGTGATCAGGTGGAAATGAGGCTTACATATTACCAGGTATCCCGAACTACGTATACCCAAGCCACCAGGGGTAATTGGAATCTTCCTTAGCGCGGAGAATTCCCGAATGGTCCACCCCGCAACTCCGGTTCACCGTAATCGGTATATACGGTTCGGGTTCGTGGGGTGCCCTGGGTGTCTGGGTGCCTGTGTGCCTGGGTATTTTGATATCCCTCTGTCAGCGTACCAGGTAGGTAGGATTATTTGAATTATAACCTTATCAACACGGCATGCGGAAAATTCCCAACATGCATAGAAACGCACTGCATTTTTATGGTTCACCTAAGACTGAACCAGTATATCGCATATGCACTATGCATGATTGTAGGATTCAACACGCAACTCTCGCATTTGTATGTATAAGAGAGCCGGGTAACTTTGACAGATGAGCAAAACTGTACGCAGGACTTTTTTCGTTTAAACTTGGTAAAATACGTAAGGTAACTAGGTTAACTAGGCGAAAAGGTAATCGTGTCTTGATGTTAACAACTGTCCGTGCGGTTACTTCGCTTTATGCAAATCCCTGTTACAATTTATCCTTGCGAGGATCTTTCAAAGACCCCATTCACGTCTCAACATTCAACTGCCTAGACAGTTAAGCTTATCTGTTAAGAGTTATAAAATATGTAATATGACTACTTATTCTAGATTAGCTACCTAAATAAAAGCAAGTAGTTTGCCTTATTTTCTCGTTCGTTTCGGCGGTTGTGCACTTAATACTGCCTAAGCGATAGGTACTGGAGAGTGATTCCAAGTTGAATACCAAGGCTTTTTGTTTATGCGCGGTTTACCCATAACTGGGATGTAACCTTACAAAGAGATTGTAACCATTTTCCACACCCATGGGTCTTCATGTAAGTAGACCCCACAGACTCGATAGAGCACGCAGTAGCGTAAAGTGAGTGTTTGCCGAAAAGTTCTCATTTTCCCGTATTGGGTCTCTCGAAAGCGCTTTTGCCATACCCGT
>KZ112933.1:1236860-1260581 GCA_002120325.1 Daldinia sp. EC12 | reverse complement strand
TTAGGCATGCTAATTATGCGCATAATAGATCTATTATGCGGTATAATGCCATTATACGGTATTATGCGTATAATACCATACAAATTGCGTATAATGCGTATGATTTAATTAAATTTTTAATAATATAGAAAATAATAATAATAATAACATTTATTTTTACATATAACATTATTAAATTTAATCGAAATATTTTTTAAAAATGAAATTACGTTTAATTAATTCGTATTTATTAATTAAACCCGTTTTTTGCAAAAAAAAACGGTTTAAAAACATTATAAAAAAAATTATATATTAAATTAAATTTTTTAAATTTACGTTATTATTTCGTATTAAACGTATTCATTTAAATTAATAAAATCAAATTGAATTACCAAGCGGCAATTCAACTAGTTAGACGTAGTATATTATATAACATACGTAGCTTTTAAGCACGTGTTTTTTTTTTTTTTTTTTTTTTTTTTTTTTTTTTTTTACATGTAAAGCTTGTTATTTTATCTCAAATTCGTCACTTTAGGTAAAAGCTTCGAATACGATGCCCCACAAAAAAACTAATCTTGTTTTAGTATTAGCGCGCCGGATAAACGGGGGGTATTATTCCGCTATGCGCATAGTAGATCTATTATGAAACATTATATCGCATTATGCGGTATAATGCACTGCGCATAGTAAAATTCGCATCCCTACGGTAAATACCTAAACATCCTAAACATAGGGGAACCGATTCTTTATGGCTGGAATTATGGGTGGCGCTATCAGCCAAGACTGCAGCGTCTCCACAAGGACAGCTGTAAATCCTCTCGGCTTTTTTTCCCTCCTTTTGGGTAAACAAGGCTTTTCCTAGGGTGGTTCATTTTCAAGGACACCCTTGCGAAACTCATTATACACGTACAAGTTACACTAAGCCCACTTTACCCACAAGCAATGAGCGATGACAAAGACGATGAGCTAATGGTAAAAGACCGACGATGTTGTTGACGATGCTAATGTTTACATTTACAAATTCTGAATACAAAAGTAAGACTAACGAAATTTAATATTTACGTCTTGATTGAATTAAAAGCATCTAACTTTAGGTATTAAAAGTTAAGTAATTATAGTTGGATGCTAAATACATCAACGACATGCGCTTATAATGTATCATGCCACTTATTGACAATCATTCGTACTTTTAAACGAGTAGTTCTCTATGTAATTATGTAATAAAGTACCTTCGCTTGTTACGTTTATTAATTTAAAACAGACGCGCATGCAGACGTAAAACTCGATCTATGGATCCCCGAAAACATCGTTCCGGGTCTCTGGAAAATCACGTGAGAAAGACTATTCTCGTATAAATTATTTGTTAGGGGGCGTATAAAATGGGATGTACATTACTAGTGCACGTAAGTACCTAGATACCTAGGTAAATATCTAAATTAACCAAAGGTAATTTTTTTATTTCTTTTAAATATTTTATTTTCTTTGAAAGACTCAAAAGAGGTAGGTGCATCTAATACGCGTTTCCTTTAACAATTACAGTTATTACAGGATTGTTCCATCTCAAGCATACTGACATGCCGTGCCCCCTCACCTCTCCTCATTCTAGTTACGGATTATAAGCCGTACCTGGTAGGTACCTAGCGTAATGGTGCATTTCATGCAAGGGGGTCCCCTGGAAAGAGGATCTCGAACGTTGGACCCCCGCGTAACTATGGGCCGTCCCGATTCCTTTTTCATGAGGGGGAACTAAAGAAATTCGCCAACTTTATTTGCTAGTTGTCACTCCACTATAGTAACACTAATGGCACTTCGAACGGGTCTTACGATTATGCCTCTTCCTTATGCCTTCTTACGTCTCCTATGCTTTCATCACGTGCTGTTCACTGGAGAAAACAAACGAACAAACAACAACAACAACAACAACAACAAAAAAAAAGGGCATCATCCATATATTCCATACGCGTATGTAGATGTTTGAATAAGGGGATATACATACCAATATATATATATATATAGGTAGGTATATATGTTGATCCAATTATAGATAATTCAACAAGAATAATATAAATATCATCAAGGAACCAATTAATACCACACTTACAACGCATGTGGCTGTAAGGAAAAGGGCCAATGGGACATAAGCCGCTTCTTTCTCGTCCTTTATTTCTTTAGTTAACCCACGACTTTGAAGGACGCAGCAGCTAGAAGCGAGTCTCAGTCGATTTCCACCCACATAAAGAATCACCAGCAACCAGTAAAAATTCACATATATCCTGCAGTAATGGTTACTATTATAGTAGCGAACATAGGTAAGGTACCCATAGTGTCGGGAATGGGACTGACTACGTGTTTTGCCAATTACATAGTACATACAAAAGAATGACCGCAGTCAAGTCGACGAATCGTATTCTAACATGCATTAATTTTTGCTTTGTACATAACTGAACGCGCTCATATACAACAAATCTAACATAAGGCGCCTCTTATTAAGTTTTCCCTTATGGAATCGTACCCCTTCATGGCCAGCACGAATATTATATATAATTAAACCCTGTCCCCATGCCAAAGGGCACCATGATCCATAGTGTTGCCCTTCGCGTCGCTGACGTACTCCTGCTTCACAGTTACGCGGGTTGTGCGCAGGATACCTTGGTCAAGTCTATCGTCTCGAAGCTGCTCGGTCGACTCTGATGGCTGGAGATCCTTCATCGGTACACCATATTCGTCGATTTTTCGATACGTGTTCGTGTGAGTGTGGTCCACAACCGATGACGCCCCCGTGGGCTTGTTCACACTCATCATTCGGGTGTTTTTTAAACCCACAAATGACCTCATTGCTCGTCGCATTTTGTCGAGAACGCCATGGTCTTTCAAGATCTTCGGGGTAGAAGGCATGCATGCGATGATAAAACCGCACATAATTTCGACGAAGGCCCAGAACATCACAGGCGCGAATCCGTACGTGCCATCCAACTCATTTACAATAGCCTGCTGCGTCGTTACACGGAAGATAGCCGAAATACAAGCACTACACGGTCGCAGATTAGAATGTGTAAGTTTTTCTCATAATCGCTTCAACTTACAGAATACCGAGGGAAAAGAAGAAAGAGACACCAAGCTTCTTCTTGAAGGACAGCTGCAAGTTCCAAATAACCCTCTGAGGAAGCACCAGCATGATAAAATCCAGCGCGAGGTTAGTGCAAGCGGTCGCGAGACCGACGACGAACTGATTGCCACATGTTCCGTAGACCGTTAGATCCCAAATCTTTTCGTACGGCGTGCAAATAAGAGATAATCCGAGCGGGATAGCGATCAAGAGTCCGATGTTGATTCCAATGAGTCCGTAGCAGCACCACATAAACGCATTGCGCGTTCCAGGGGGGACAAGAATTCGCGTCCATTCGATCAAAATAGCTATCTTAAGAAACGGAATCGAGAAGGCATAAGCAAGAGCGGCATAGTGGACATCCTATAATTATTAGTTTTCTCAATAGAGCGATTACGCACGCCTCAGAACCTACAAAAGTATAGGGTATTAAATCCTTGAGTTTGATTTCATACTGGTGAACAAAGTATCCGGGGTGTTCTGCCAGCCGAAACGAGAAAACTGTCCATACTATGTAGAAAGCCTAGCCGGATGTTAGTGATGCGTCAAGGAGAGACTTCTCTACGGTAGAGACTAACATAAGCGACCAAAATTAGATCTAAACCAATCGAGTTCTATTAGTATAACATTCTTGCGCTGTGAAACATCGGGCTTGGAGAACATACAATCTTCCACTTTTAATTGCTTGAATAGAAAAAGTCTTGCGTATAACCGAATCAACAAGCAAATAGTCGTTATGGCGGTACAGGCGATCATAACACCGAAGGCTAGGCCATTGTTATTGCTTGGATTGTCGAAGTTAGGTACGAAACCCTCTGGGGCCGGCAAAGCGGGCGAATTAAGAGCTATCTGCTGCTGCTCTGGGGGCAGAAGTGCTATTGCGTTTGGGTCCATCGTTGATTTGTCGTGAAGAGTTGCCTATCGACTTCTGCATCGAGGACCAAAAGTTACTCAGTGGGTTGAGTAAGTGTTATAAAGAGTCCAATGGTCAGGGTCGAATAAGGGGGAGTGCAAATCGTAGATAGAGTATGAGATCCCAGACAGTGACAAGGGGATTGGTGGAAAGGAAAAATATGCGCCCAAGAAGCCCCCCTCCATGGGTCCCTGCTACACACAGACTTCTTTACGACGAAAGCTCTTATGCCAAACCGAGTAAAGTAACATAAGAAGTTCATGTTCCAAAAGTTGTTCCCCAGAGCCCATGTCCGGCGGGACTCGTGCCGCCAATTCCTAGTCATGGATGGGTTTCTAGTGCTTATCCCGCCCCTTGTCCCCTTCGCATTAGGAAATCCTCTCTCGCCACGTCCCCGCTAAAATTGTGTAAATCTGAGGCTTTAACAGGCTCAGCGTTATAGGATTATCGCTATAGACGACAGGGTCTCAAGGCAAATTGGTGACATTATAGTGGACCATTAATAAAAAAGGCCGAAGCATTAACGGCACAGCAAAATTATTTTATACCCACCATGCAACCTTGGGGACATAAAACCTGCACAAGCCCATTTAAAATAAGAATAGCAGAACAAAGTAATAAGAAAATAACTGAAAATTTTAAGAGATGAGGTTTCTATATGGAGGGATGCAAAGTTGTAGTTGAACTCGCGATGTGTAACTCTTGTAAGACTAA
This sequence comes from Daldinia sp. EC12, assembly GCA_002120325.1. Taxonomy (NCBI): domain Eukaryota; kingdom Fungi; phylum Ascomycota; class Sordariomycetes; order Xylariales; family Hypoxylaceae; genus Daldinia; species Daldinia sp. EC12. The sequence goes on along the minus strand of KZ112933.1, from coordinate 1,255,869 downwards.
GTTATGCGTAACCCTAAGCTTACTTGAAAGACGATATTTAATATTTATCGCATTGTATTGCCATATATCTCGACGTTATGCACTTACCGCATTTAATGTGACCACCCACGAGTTTTTATAGTACCCATGTAAGTGTTCGGAGCTTCCAAGCCCATCCAAGCCATCCTAATCATGTAAAACGTTTCGGGGAACCGGCTGATTAATTCATGACTTACAGCAGTGGGTCGACGGTTTTATACCACGAAATACACTAGGTAGTAAATATTTACCTAGCCACGTCGATCCGGGGACTGGCCCACGTAGATAGGAAGAGGTAAGTAAATGGTGGAGAGAAAGAGAGAAAATAATAAAAACAAGGCATACGTAGTTGACTGCGAAAAAAAAAACAAGCCTCATAGAAACTGAAGAAGCCTGGCTTCAAATTAGATCCAATTCTTCATTGACAGTATATGAATAACTACCTAACCTAAGTTGTTGCATTCATTTTCTAAAACCGGAGCAAAGACCATCTTCTTCCAAGAAAAGAAATTAGCTTTTCAATCTTTAAACGTAAACCCGTGGAGAGACCCTGTACTTGTCATATCTCAGTTTATAATATTTCACGTTACCCAATACCAAGGTCTACAGCAGAGTGATTCGATTCGGCGATATCCAGGATGAGGTGGCTTTGTTTACATGGAAGGGGGACCAGCGCACAGGTAACACTGACCTCCCCCCGTGGCGCGTGCTTTAAAGGCAAATAAACTGACGGTCCCTGAAAAAGATTTTTGAGATGCAGACAGGTATCTCCCCTTGCCCTCTTCCCCCGTCTGCGGCGGACATCACCTCAAAGCCAGGATTAACCACTATTTAGCAAGGATCAGGGAGGCTCTTGGCCGCGATCACGAATTCGTGTTTGTCAACGGCACGGTATCAACCGATCCCGACGTCGGTAAGTCCTCCCGTCATGTATTTCCCCGTAGCGAGAGACTTACCGGTAGTGTAAGGCGCTGATGCGATTACCGACGAATTTTTCGGCTATGTCGCCCATGATGCAGATCAAGATCGGGAACTTTGCGACAACATGATAGAGTTTGTCGAGAGCCAAGGGCCATTTGATGGGTTTATGGGGTTCTCTGAAGGCGGTACCGTGGCCAGTATGATGCTTATCGAGGATGCCAGACATGGTTCATTTGGTGGTATCAAATGTGCCGTCTTCTTCTGCGCCGCTTTGCCTTTCGATCCCGACCAGGCTCGAGCTGGCGTAATCCGATATATCGATCCGGACACAGATGGGGTCCTCTTGACCATACCAACTGCTCATATCTGGGCCCATAATGCCGGGGCTCATGAGATTAAGCTTCATGAGTCTCTGACCCGAATTTGTGATGAGAAAGTAAGGGAAGTGTTCCTTCACGACTTGGGTCATGATGTACCAGGGGCAAAATCGGACAAGGGGCTAGCTGGAGCGCTCCGAGCCATTGAACACGTGATTGAGAACGCCATGGACAATGCCAGATGACAGTACCGGTACCAGATGAAGTATATGTCTGGAGTACGAAGTAGGTCTAGTAGTATGGAGTCTCATATTATTATGTATGATGTATGCACATACACAATACCATTGTAATGTATGGTACGAGGACAACCCACATGAATGCAACTCATCATGACTAATAAAATTCTACCGCTGGTTCCATTGTTCCAAGGATTGCAGCTTTTGAAACCTCAAGGCAGGGGATCTGCTCCTTATCCAAGACTACGGAACAAGTGAGAATACCCGCTCTCCCGCTTCAGTCCCGCTCTGTTCTGGGTCGCTACCAGAGAAAACATGAAGGGTTCAATGAGATTTTAATATGCATTCTTCCCAGGCTTCTCACATAGGGATTACTCTCGGTTAAGTTAGAGTATCATCGCTTCTTACTAGTTTGCTACTCTACTTGTCTATCACCCGCCTAAACAAGTAATCAAATGGAGTATCAGATATTCTATTAGATCCATAGCCAATGCGATGGTGTGATAGACGGCAGAATGAAATTTTTGAGACGCGAATTGACGTCTCCACCTTGTGGAAGTTGTCAGCGACAGCAACAACACCATATTCTTTGCGCAGTTGGCCTCAATTTTCATATCGTCACATGCATCATCACCAAAGTGCGCTCATACAGTACCTACCTCATATGATTATCATATTTCACATCGACAACGTTACGGTACTAAATTTAAGGAGAGATATTAATGAGGACTATAGGCGATAATATATACTGAACATCTAAGCCAGTTAATTACCCCTATGTTGTTCCCCTTTTTCGGACACGCAAAAACATTGGCGCAATTATAACATAAAATTTCAACCGATAGATTTCCTAAAGACCCTGGTGCTGATCTCACAATATTCGAGATGGATAAAGGGCCAGGAAGACGCATTTACCTTGTCCCTAAACTCAAGAATTCGATCCTGGACAGCGAGATTTCGTATTCTCCAGACTAGGCCATTACCATTCAATCGGGAATATAATAATCATTTCCTTGAACCATACCCCAGAACAATAAGAACGGGCTACCGGCGGTCGGGACCGCCAGCAAATTTTCATTTCGGCCGGACACCTTGTCTCAACTATCAAAATAGGCAGTGAAGAGGCACATCCCTAGCTAGGAATAGGGAGTTCTCTTGTCGAATACTCCGACTCATTCCAAAACATCTCGTCTTCAGTCTCAAACCTTAGAGCTACGCGATGGTCTCCTCGAAGCTTGGAAATATCCATGGTGATCTGCACAGCAGCGGACTTGGAGAGCGAAGAAAGAACTAGGATGCCGCGCAGCTGCTAATTGACTATAGTATCTCTCGGCACTTTCAAGCCTAACATCAGGCGGACCGAGTCTCAACATTCCTTCCCGTTGCTATGCAGCAATACGACAGGTTCTCCTATTGGCTTATAAGCCGGCTGTGCCTCCATTATCGGCCGTCTTCCCGCTTACGACTAGGACAAAGAAGGGAAGTCCATCTCTATCACGTCTATTAACCATGTTTCATCGCCCCGGATGTGACTGTCGGAGGTATAGTTGACTTGTCTTCTCCGCCAAGGTGTTCCTTCAACGATTCTTCCTCTACATATGCACTCCATGTCCCAAGAGCAAGGTCGCGAAACTCGAAAATGCATCGTCCCTATCGATTGTACCTAGATCCCCGCGATGTTTATCAGCTCTCTGAGATGAGTAGTATTCCAAAGGTATCCACAATCTAGATCCTGCCGAACCCCCCTGTGGAACTAGGCGAACTGCATACATATACGAGGACAAGAGTTTATCACGTGAACTCCGTAGAACACCGAGAAAGAAAATATTTTCCCCGGTAAATATTCCTATACGTCCGTACTGTATTCGGCGACGCCATTTTCATCTTACCCATTGCGGTAACGGCCTACTTGGTGGCATGATAGAAGGATTTAGGCATGACATTCTAGAAACAGCAACACCCTGATCAATCCTTGCTCTGTCAACTTCAACTTTAGATCTAAGCGGTCAACGAATCTTTAACACGTCGAACCGTTGGAGAGCACGACAAGGAGCTCATACCAATCTATCTCTTGCAGGTATATAGCATCTCACTAAGGGGTCTAATTTGACACAAGCCTGATTGAGCAACCGAGCAAAGCTTCAAGACTCAACAACTTAGCAGCCTTAAGTTTAGAAGACAAAAGGCGGTAAACGATAGACGGATATAGTCGACAGTGTAGCGGGAATAATCCAGTACGATACCTGTAGAAAAGTAATTTCATATTGACATATGCGAGAGTCGGTGCCATTACTATTCCAGTATTCAAGATTACAAAGTCCAAGAGACGAAATGCTACATCCCAAAGATCTTAAATACTAGAGTTCTAATTGAAATTATTTCAACTAGCGGGAAAAATCAAATACCATGTAAAAGAAAAAATACATATTGTCGAACTCTAATACAAAGCGACAGCACAAGAGCAACTTGAAATACATATCTTGAAATTTCAACTCTGTAACTAAGGGAATAACTGTACCAATCTATCTTTAATTCAGTTGTACGCGTAACCGGTGAAGCAAATAGAACGTAAGTTGAAATCTCGGAGCCGAAAGTAAACAGAAGGGTAATAGAGAAAAGGGGGCAAATCTGGGCGCTCGCGTGCAGTACTACGTCCGATATGATATTTTACCAATGATTTTGGCGGGCGTCTGGGTTTTCCTTTGATCTTCAATATCAAGCAAGTGACGATTATCCTGCACCAACTTCTATCATTATCATACTATAATCGAGGGATAGAATGTCTAATACATGATACTAATGCAGCTCTAATGTAAAGGCAGAATGCAGAACCGTTACAACTACGGTGCATTGTGCGTTGAAGATCACATGCTATTGTCGTATTGAGTGTCTAACAATTACTTCTAATTGGCGAACGGTCGCTCTTATATAAATACATACTGCGCCATGCATTCTCACTGCTACTATAGAAACTGCTTACAGTCGTCACGGGAGACACTCAAAGGAATAAGCCGCTTAGACGGACAAGAGCGAATGTCGCATCGTTTATGTCACATGAAATGGGATGACTTGGCTATACCAGGTAGTTTCTGCATACCTCATGTGTGTGTGCTGTAACCTCAGCTTCGTCCACATGCTTCGGTGAGAGATACCAAATAGTCCAGAACTATGTTAGAGCCAGGAAACCCGAGTATGTTTATGAAGATCTTTACCTAAGTTTCCGTCTAAATTTTCCAAGTGATTTTACATGGACCGTTTGTAGACCGTTTATCTTAGTTTAGAAACTAACGGAGCTTTAGTAGACAGTAATGATATTATTAGATTGAAATGCAGGTAATTATTTTGCTTTAACTGCAAACCCAATACAGCCGACATCATGCGTCAATAGCACCACAATGCCTTCAGACGCATAGTACATATAATTACAAACGAACCGCTCCCAAACGCTCGGAAATACCCTTTATGCACCGACAAGACCTTACCTTGAGCCACAGTACGAAGACATGTCTTTAGGAATCATTTAGATTAACTGCCAAGTAAGATAGGTAGGTAGCTATCTCTTTCATACGCCGAAGAAGCTATCAAATCATGTTTATCCATATTACGATCAGGAGCACTGCATCATAACTGGACCAAGCTCACCTAAATTACGTAGGTAGGTAGGCCGGGTAGGTAGGCACCTTATCTTTGATGGTAATACTGCGTTACCTAGGTGAACGAACCAGTCTCGGTTGATGTAATCAATCCCTACCTGGTGCCTAGGTACCTACCTAGGTGACCTATGCTATCGCAAATCACTTCCGCGCTTATAAGAATACCTAGTTGGCATCACCAAATAAAGCTTAGGTTCTTACCGCATGATCAACGGTATTCTTGGCATCAGTTGAAGCAAAGGGCAGATAAATCAAGCTAAGAAAAATCGGCGGTAATCCAGTGCCCTGAATTTTTGTGATCTAGTGAGGCCCCAGCCTTAGCCAAGAGAATGGTTTAAGCTTGTTGCAGCTTAGCTATCTACGCCTTAAATTATATGTACCGTATCACCGGCGTGCATTCCGAGTAACCCGGGTTCTAGTAAGGGCTGATTACCCAAGGGTCTGGGTGATCAGCCGTAAACCAGAGAGAACTGCACAGGCTGCGACGCAAATGGGTCCCCATATATGGGTCTGAATAACCTCAAAGATGCTTGGTATCCAATCAATCCTAGAGGATTTCGATTCGCAATGGTCCAATACTATGTAACCGTATTTAGTGGAAACCTCCCCGTCGGTGGTCAATGTGTAATACCTTTATCTCCCGGACTGCGCCGCATATAATATCCCCTTCTAAAATGAATTGTGCTCGGACCTCTTACTCTATATCGACGGCACATGTAGGGGGCAGCGACCAAACGAAAAAGAAAATTGAAATTTTTCTATTCATACACGTTCCTTTCGCGACTACAAAGTTGAGCTGCTACACTCCAAGAATCCCAGACCGCCATGATGCTCTTAGCTTACTTGGCTGCTCCAGTTCCTGTTTGATTCCAAGTTGAACGCCCAATCCACTATGTGCGTTTGAAGGCCATTTGCACAGCCCGAAGAGACCCCTGGGAGGCCAGTTCCATATCTAGAACTCAAGATTCCCTGGAAGAATTAGCAGAAGCGAATAGGATTATACCACGTGCATGGTTGGGTTGAATCACAGGATGCGTCAGGTATCGCAACAATGATTGGGGACTTATAGTGCTGCACATCATGTCCTCTAAGAAGCCCGCGACGACGAGTCTTTCTCCATTATCTTGTCAATTAATGCGCCAGCTCAGCAGTTCGCCCACATCTTGTGGCCTCTTGGCCAGCTCACGAACCGACGGGCTTCCAATCCTCACAACAAAACATGGCCAGATAGGTACGTAGCCGTGCAAGTTGAGCTTAAAGGGTCGTAGTGGCACTTCAACTATCTCAACATAGACTGAAAGAGCCCAACTAAGAAAATCGTCGGCAAGGTTTAAGATCCCTGAGTTCTTGGGTGGGCTTTTTGAAGATGACAACCTCAAGCGGTTGTAATAGCGGTCTACCACCTACGTGGATTATGGGGACGTTCTCCAACACGACTGAACAGAGTGGCCCCCACGAAATTACTTGTCCTTTCGTAATGGAATGGAGCGAGAAGCTTCAGAAAAAAAAATGTTGAGACCAAAGGCCATGAATGATGCTGTACAAATTCAGACAATACTGACCGCAAAGATTATAATACATACCAAGTCCCATTTATATGTTGCTAGATCTGCTGATTTCAGAATGGAGCAATAATAATTCACACAATTCTATTCAATTGGGTAATTTTATTGACATCGCGTCGAGCTGTCCGCGACTCCTCAGTGTGAACCAAATTCTTCATGTACACAAACTAGGAATTCATTGGTCTAGCCGTTGTACTTACATTCGATATAGGCGATCTAGCCCCTTGTATTTTAGCTGTATCATGAACTGTACAGGAAGTAGTGAAGACTATACGGTCGGCACTATAGAACATTGTCTCCGAAACCCAATACTGGTGTAAGACGATGAACCAAGTTAATATCTCCTAAGAAATTACAGAGTTGAAACAGGTTCACACCATTCTTCATAGATTGATGTTATCCGATCAATACCCCTTAATTACCATTTTATATGCTTCATTAGGCCCTATTATCCCCCTGGATAAAATCCTTGAAATTCGTACTACCGTAGATGATAAGGAATAAGGTAAAACAATAAATAATCTAGTAAATACATTGCATCACCTGAGATATACTTTCAGAAGAAACCACCCGTGAACAGTCGATATAGCCGATATAGTCATTAAGCAAGCTAATGATATGTAAATGTCCTCGGGTTCGCCTATAGTGCTCTTACTTAGACACAGTCAGCGATTCTTAATTTTCAAGAAAAAGCACGGTACTTCAAGTCACCTTGGGTTAGGCAGTAAATACATTCCGTGCCTACCTACCTAAGGTGCCTTAGGTACCTATATACGTACTTGACCTAACCTATCAACCACTTGCAAAATACTTAACGTCAAGCCAGTTCGCATCGTTCTAAGTTTAAGATGTACTATTATATATCAGTCAAATATGGAATATTGAATTTCTACTTTTAACAAGACTAGAATGATAGTTAATACCAGGCAGACTAACGGGATTTCTCTAAGTAGTTATATAATAAATAACTTGTTTCGAACATTCAAAATGCTGTAGGATAGGCGGGTTGCATTTATGTGTTATTGAGAAGACTTGAGAGTGCTATAATATAGAAAAGCAAAGACAGATAAAAAGGGGCTACTCCAAACACCATTACACAAGCAGATTGTATTATTTTAATTAACATAGTACACTTTATGCGTATTGGCTTACTTTACGTTGAGTCAACTTTCCTATCGACCTACTAGTATGGGAATAGCTTGAATGCCATGTCTCATTCTACCTATATATCGCATAGGAGTTATACCCAACTATATAGAATGAAACGCCAGCATCAATTAAATAATACGATTTAGATAGACAGTTTGAATTTAGGGGGTACTTTCTTTTAATCTTCATGTTAGCTTGGTCTTGACTTATTCGGATTTATATTTGAACGAGTTGGGCATTGTCTTAACCACTCTCCTGGTTTACCGTCTAACTGGGTTTATATTATATTGAAGTTTTATATAAAATATGTAGTATATATGAGACTTTCAATGCGCATACGGTAGGGAACAGTAGCCTCCAATAGTCAGCTCCTCGGGGAACAATAGAATTGTTCGCATGTTGTTCAGCTTCACCACGCGGCTTTATGAAATATATTTTCTTGAATGAGGCTATAAGTGCTCTATGACCAAGGTGCCGTTAATGTGACAATATTGATATTTGCTGCTATTTACGAATTAAGCTAGTATGGAATTACTATCTTAGGTAAACATATTAAAAGCAGTCTCCCTGGCCTCGACCGACCAACCAGTCTAGTACAACACAAAACCGTTACTCATACTTTTTACTGTAACCCCGCTTCAGAATACTCAAACAAGTTCGTCCCTCTTTAACAATGACTACAATCCAAATACTTTCTGATCTCCATTTGGAGGCTTATGATACTTACGACGACTTTGAAATTCCTCCACGCTCGCCCTATCTCGCGCTGCTAGGGGATATTGGTTGTGTTAAGAAGGATGAGGAGAAATACCTCGCCTTCATAAGAAGACAGCTGGCCAATTTCCGCGTTGTATTCCTCGTTCTCGGCAACCATGAGCCTTACTATTCAACTTGGGAGTATTCGAGGCAAATAATGCTCCGCTTTGAGAAGCAAATACGTCAGGAGCGAGAAACGCACACTGAAATAGGCGAATTCGTCTTTCTCGATAAACGAAGATATGATATTGATGATAATGGAACAAGTCTATCAATTTTGGGTTGCACGCTCTGCTCCAAAGTTCCCCTAGAATCCATAGATGACGTGAGCTACGGCTTAAACGATTTCTATCATATTGAGAACTGGACGGTTGAACAGCATAATGCAGAACACGAACGAGATCTGGAGTGGCTGAATAGCCAAGTAGAAGAACTGGAGGATTCTGGAAGAACGGTGATCATCTTCACACATCACAGCCCGACACGGGACGAAAGGAGCGTGGAAGCACAGCACCGCCAAAGTAGAAAGATCTCTGGGTTCTGTACAGACCTTAGTGGCCAGAAATGCTGGCGCAGTAGCGATGTGGTACTGTGGGCGTTTGGACATACCCATTACAACTGCGACTATGAGGACGAGGAGACTAATAAAAGGATCTACACAAACCAGAAAGGTTACTTGGGTGGAAGTAAGGGATTTGATGTTAATAGAGTAATAAGTCTATGAGTCCATACTGCAGAGACAAGGGTGTGATACAGTTCCAGTAAAGCAAAGTCCAAAGTTAAAGATATCTAGGTACCTAAATATAATAATGTACGTCTGCAAGATCTGATATGTGATTAAAAGTGCGTGAAGACCTAGTACTAAGATCATATGTTATGAAAGTCTAAGTAATTTCCTTGGGTAGTATGTGTGAACCTAGGTACCTACCTAGGTAGGTATTCAAACCTTCTCTAGCAATCACCAATGGTAATGGCATCTTTGGTTGGAAGATTAAAAACAAAGTGGAAAGTTGAGAACCAACCCATTGTTGAGTTGTTTGGGGTACTTGGGGTACATGCTTAGGTGTTTTTCTTTTTCTTTTTTCTCCTTGCCTGACTGTCTTCCCCAAACTTCCTCAGTGTTCCGTCTCGCAGATAAGAAATAAGCACATCTCATCGTCAAAACTTCTACACAGTTTTAATGGGGGAAATTTTGTTTGATGGCGCTGTTGGAAATTGATGCGATCAATCAAGAACTTGTCAAGTCTATCTCCAAGCTCTTATCAGATGCCGGAATACCTTCGGTCTTGTGGGGTGATTATCTCCTAACCGTCTACGGAGTACCCTCTATCATCGGAGTACAACTTGACCATCCCCTTTCCATTAGTGTGCTGATTAGTGCTAACAAGGATGTAGGGAATAGAGTTCGTCGTGCCTGATGAAAAGGTTCCAGTTGCCGTAGCCGCATTGAAGGAATCAAATCTGAAAAGATGCCCAGACCATAGGGTGTGCCCCGTGTCAAGGGAGAGTACGCAACAACCAGCCCCGGCTTTCCATATGCACCTTGGAATTTCAGATGTAGATGTTTCAATAAGAGCGCATTCAGACACCTTGTGGTTCATCCCACCTCCTTCAGAGGATGTATTGGGTTATGAGAACGCTTTGACTAGGAACAAGGCTTCACGCTATATACTCGCTTCGGACGACTCCATTCTCCCGCGCCCCAGACCTGGAAGAAGTCGCGGTGTCTTTTCAAAAGATGGATTCCCTGTCATTGTCCCGACGGCGCATACCATGCTGGAGGCCTATATGCACCTTGCCATTGCATATCGGGAGGAATTTGGTGCCTTTTATCTTGGCATGATGACATACGTTGTAGAGTATATCGATGGAGACGGACTTTTGGACGATACGCAGCTGCCTCAAGAATGTCGGAAATTCTGGCATGATCTAAAGGAGAGCCGTCGGCAAACGCGAGATATGATGAATGAACTACAGGATTACTTTAACGGGGAAAGGGCGGGAAACAGCGCAGAGTTGTAATAATCAAGTCAAGTCACAGTGCTCAAATACTACTAGGGACTGCGTCCAAGGTATGACTGGAAAATAAATTTATTTTCAAGTAGCTAAAACATTACCACTAGCTTGCAATTGCCAATATAAATGGGATAAACATTAACATCTTCCGTCACCATAACCTGTCAACACACCTAAGAGCTGGCGGGAGGAGCGCAGTCGAAGATGGAAGCGGTGAAGTTCCTCGGTCCAGTATAGTGCTGAGTGCTCACAGCGCCGTTGTTCTGGGTGGTAATCTCACTGGCAGGGATGCTGTGGCAGTAGGTGATGTTGGAGCGCGAGTTGAAGGGGTACCAGATGGCGAAGTCGAGGCCACCGTCAGGAGTCTTGGTCGTAGACCACGTGTAAGCCGTGTTGTTGCACTTGCCGTCCGTGATCTCGGGCAAGTTGTCAGGGCCCTGGACGAAGGCGCTGCATACATCAGGAGCGAAGATAGGGTCGCTGATGACGTTGAAGTTGTAACTGAAATTTTGAGTTAGTAACATGTCGCTACGATATCCAAGAAACGCAATGAACCACTTACGAGCAGTACGTGCTGTGTGGGATGCAGTCCGCAGCGAAGTTCGCAATGGCGTGGGTTTGGGCCTGACGCCTCTGCAGAGAAGCAGCCAAAGCGGTGGTAGCGAAAGCGAGGACAGCGGAGGCCTTCATCTTGTCTGAATTTGATATGAACGAAAGTACGTTAGGTATATTGAACCAAAAACGAGAGTGTGTCGTGAGAGCGATGAGATCTTTGCGCCTGTGAGCTAAGCTTTCAATGTTGACTTCTGACTGGTGATGAATACGAGAACATCACCTCGACGTCGCTGGGAGAGGGCGCATTATGCTTTATTTCCAGTTCTCCACACATTGTCGATCGTGAAAATCATGACTCGCCCCAGCCCGTCCAGCCCGACCAGCTCGACCCATCAGGTTCCTTGAAATGTGTTATGGTTACATTGTATCCACCAATAGTAAAGCGCGCTTCGTCGATCTTTTCGTATTCCCCCATCACAGCTGTCGGACCCTAAGGGTAGCCTCAGGGGATGTTACCAGCCTTCTGTTCAATCGGCTCGAATTGAACTGTATGAAACAGCCTAACGACGTCATATTCTGGTAAGTTCCCGAAAGCGGCTCCATTTACTAGAACCAACTAGAGGCTGAAAACATCATCATCACCAGACTGTTCCTGAACTGCCGAGTTCGCTGCCCACTCGATAAACTACACTAACCATTGCTACATCCACATTCACCCTGAATGGCTACAAAGTTTGACAAAATATCGCATGTTTAAAAGCTGCATTGCGGTCAGTGAACTAGGTGGAACCCTCGGACGAGTTCCCATTTTCATCACTAGCTGGATAATATTGAAAAACACGCTTTGACGGAAAACACTTCCCCTGAGTCACTTTGGAACGTCATGACAAAATATGTAAAAATATATGTATTTAATGTAGATACAACAAAGTTCTTAAATACGTCATGACACGTTATCCCTTTTCCAAGTCTTCGTTGTGCAAGATCACAAGCGAACGGACAGGGGCTCTCTAATCTCTAATCCACTCTAATAAACACCGGACAACAACCGCTTACGTGTGGCCAACAAGGCCGGCCTTGGGAGCATTGTCGGGGTTGATATCAACACCGGCAAAGCCAAGAGCCTCATTCCAGGCGTTAGCCGTCGAGGCATCCTTAGCACCAGAGCCTAGGTCAGCCTGGGCCTGCTTGCAGGCAGCAACGGCATCGTCAGCAGCACCGCAGACGTTGACGAGCTGGTCGCAGATACGGTTGAAGATGATGTTGGGGTTAACTAAGAAAAACCGGATTAGTATCCTGTGAAGTAATGAGTTCTGAAGGTAGGTGGTAAAACTTACGAGCTTCCTGCTGACCCTTGTTAACAACGGGGTCCTGGGCCTGGAAGGTGAACTCGCCAGCCTTGCGACCGTTGAGGGATTCCTCGAACTTGACAGTAGGCGTGCAAGTACCGAAGTCAAGACCAAGGCTCGAAGCTTGGAAGCCGCCAAAGTTGCCAGTGACAGCATCGGTAACAGCACCGGCACCTGCTTGGCCGGATGCACCACCATTGTTAGTGTTGTTGCCGTTGTTGTTGTTGTTATTGTTGTTGGAAGCAGCAGTAGAGGTGGCAGCGGCGGCGCTAGTGGTCTTGGTCTTCGACTTACCACTGCACTTAGTAGCAGTGGCAGTAGCAGAAGCGGCAGAAGTAGTAGCCGAGCCGGCGTTGTTATTATTATTACCGTTGTTGTTATTGTTGTTGTTTCCGTTGTTGGCATTGCCACCTGCAGCAGCTCCCTTGACCGTGAAGTTGGAGAAACCCTGAGCGGTCATGACGTCTGCGACGCTGAGACCGGTAGCATCGAAAGGAGACTGTAGCGAAGCCGCCGAATTGGCGTTCTCGACGTCGGAGCCTGTTACGTCAGGGTCGACTAGAGGAACGATACCACGGAGTTCTTCTGTAGCGGGAAGGCTGGCATCGCCGCAGATGTTAGGGACCGAAACCACAAACGGGTTGAAGTTCTGCTCCGCAGCAACAAGTTTCTGTGCTGCTGCGATGACCTGGGGATCGTTGCCGAGCGTTGACACGATCTTGTCGGCGTGGCTGAGCTTGGCGCAGGGGTCGGCGGCAGCGAGGAGCACGCCCGGAACACCACCAGCGAGTGTAGCGGCTTCACCGGGATTACCAAAGTTACCCAAAGCCTGGATGTCGGCAACGGGGGTTTGCTCCTGACCGAAACGGGCTTCGGCAACGGCTAATAGAGCCGAGATAAGTGCGGACTTGGTATACATGATGACGGAGTAAAAGAACTAAGTTGGCGTCAAGCAACAGATTCGAGTTCCTTGAAAGGTATAGAAAATAGTGAATACAAAGAGTAAAGACCGGCCAAGCGGTATAGTATGAATAGAACGAAGGGAAGGTTGGGAACGAAAAGTTCACAGAACTGAAACGAATTGGATGTCAAAGAACGAACCGAAGCTTGATAGAGAAGAAAAAAGAGAAAGGCTCACGATGTGAAGCTGGGATAATGCAATTATATAGCCGATCCAGGTGGACGACTATTACAAGTCAACGCCGATACAATTAGTTGGGAGTTGGGATGAGCTAGCCTAGGCAGGCTTTGGCGAGCCCCTTCTGCAGATCAAACCTCATCTCGGGGTTGAGATCAGATGGTGAGCTAGCATGGTGCGGCAAGGATATGAGCGCTCATAGCAACCCTCCGGCGAATGCTATCTCATCTGGTCCAGCTGGCCCATGTCGAAGTGTCTCGTAGTAGACAAACGGAGGGTTACATGGATTAGGTACCTTTACATACCATTTCGCTTGAAGATGGCTTAGCGCATTAGGTATAGACAGGTAAATATGACATGCTTAGATGCTTCATTATTGTTTAGAGAAAATGCATCTTTTCCTGCGTTGCCGAATCTCTGCTCTTTGAGATCTCATGGGCGGTTAATGGAACTGTTTACTGTTAGCGGAAGCGGATATGAACAAGGGGATGCTCTGGAGTAATTAGTTCCTGGCCAGACTGCCAAGGGTTAGAAATACGCCAATACGGCTGTAAACGTGCCTGGGTACAACACCTAAGTACCAGGTAGTGATTGGCCCTGACGGAAAATCTTTCAGGTGAGGCTCAAATCCAGCTAAGAGATCAGCGGCAGCTGGGTTCGGTGTATTTGAACAAAGCCACTAGGTAAATCATGTTAATCATTAGATCTCTACCAGTTAACTAATCTATGTACCTTACTTGTAATTGAGGCATGGATATAGAAGTTTAGCCAAGTCTTTTACTTCTTAATCAATTTGCAAAGAGCACAGTTTATTCGCAAATTTCATATAAAAATTTCGTTTGTTGATTTTCTCCGAAGCCTTCTTTTCTCTGAAGGGCCAAAGCGGTTGGCTCATGGAATGTGGTGTTTAGATTTGAGAAGGATTGATGGTAGCCACTCGGGACTAAGTAAACCGAAAGTAGGGGACTCCCATTGCAGCTAAAGACCGAAAGTATGAGCCTTTACAGGTTATTACTAACCTTCTCGAACATTAAAGCCAGGTGCAGCGACAGCTTGGCGCTTTCAAAGGTCCACTATATTTCTCTAAATGGCTATCTCCGACGCTTTCTAGACTCGCTAAATACCCTAAATACCCTAAATACCCCTGCTGGAGAAGCGATCAAACAACCCCGTAAGGGGTTTTGAGACGACTACGAGACTCAGGGGGGTTTTATCTAACTTCTCTTTTTTTTTTGCCATTAGAATTGAGCTTCTGTCGATAACGGAAATTGTTACTACAATTGGTACAGCACCGATTGAATAGAGCGCCTACGACGGATGGCCCTCTTTATCTCTTTATGTACTATGTACCTACATAGTAGGTCGTAGTAAGGATTAAGGTCTTTGCTGGTTCTAGGAGAGCGTTTGTTCCTAGTGTCAACAACATGTTGCAGGTCATTACAGAAGACTACCTACCTAAGGTACCAAAATTTTAAAAAGATTTGATGCTTCAAATGAGTCTCAAGTTGCTAAACTAATATTGTTAGCAGGAAATAGGTACCAAATTAATACCTACCTAGGTACCTATCTAATTACCACAATACGAGAGTAGATCCGTTTAACAAAAGTCTACTGATCGACTGATGGATTTTCGATGGGATCGAATATCATATGCTCATCATATTCTCAGACGCTAAGGAGATACTCTCGCTGCGATTTGCACAAGGACGCCCTCAGCTGAGTTGCAGATCTATGTAATTCATAAGTGATAACGGCAACTCGGATCGATTTTCCTGTTGATTGTGCTGCTTTCGAGCCAATCCATGGAGAACATCATCATGCGCTGATCATTGATGCGAACATAATCAACTTGATCGGCTCTCAGTTCATCCGAAGTCTCTAATTTCCTCATAACTCAGAATATTCAAGCCCAGCTTTACGGGCCGCTCGTTCCACTTAACCTGGGGACAGTGGGCCATAAAGGTTGATCTTATGTATCTCCTTGGAAGCGCTTGCTGTCCTCCATTGAACGCGGAGTCTCTGATAAGCAGTTCTAGATCCATGACAGCGCGTGTTACCATGATGGCTTAGTCTTTGCTATATGAGACTGGACGGCGCCTCGCCAGACGCTCACCCTATTCCGCCTCTCGGAAATCGTTCATTCCAGATCTTAGTGACTTTATAAACAACATAGGACGCATAATGTTTTCGGGAATACGCGTCTATATCTACAGAGCTACAAGATATGGATGTAATATCTTATTCCACGCCTCGCCTCGAACCAAATTGATTGGGTCTCAAATGACATGGTATATTACAATACTAGGACGACTTTTTCACTCATTTTACCCTAGTATCTTGGTAGGCGCTTAGGGGCTGTCTAATAACTCAGATAGGTAAACATGAATGCCATGTTAAATGCATTGAGGTACGTTGCTTTATATCCTTTAAAATAAACTAGGATCACACTGACAAGAGACAAATAGTAGGCTACTTTGCTATAGAAACCAGGCTGGTTTATTGATTTATCCGAGTTGACTATACGACAAAAAAAAACCAAAAAAAACCGCTTGCGAACAACATGAGACCAAGTACATAATCAGTTGCTTGAACTACTTCGTGCGTCCATGTTATTGCCATATCGTAATTACCTCCTCTTCTCATAGCAGCGGATGAATCATTCGGACGTTTTCTTTCCTTTTAACCGTGTTCGTGGTATCAAGCACCATTTTTGACAATCCCATTCCTCTCCCTACCAGGGAGCGGCAGATTTAGGAGCGGGTTTCCCTCGAAGCCACGAGGGCCAATGTTGGGACGCTTTTTGAGCTCTTTTTCAGGTTCGCCGCTCTTTAATCGCCTAATTATATCCTCAGGGTCGAAATCAACACCGATGGGATTCTCAATGAACTCGGGGCTGGCCATGAACTCGGTAGGTTCCTCAACCGTGGAAAAGTTGTCTACCTGGGTCTCGAGCACGTTGCCATCAGGGTCTTGATAGTACATACTCGTGGTTGGTCCGTGGTTGACACACCAGACGGGCAGTATACCGTGGGCTTTTCGCTGTACGTAAGCCGTCATGAGGTCATCTAGCGTTTCGAATGTGAATGCTATATGGTCCAGACCAGCGCTCATTCGATTCTTGTCGCCGCAGTTGGGGAGCGCTGCAATAGCGATACGATGATGCTCGTCGTCGTAGGTCAAGAAGGATAAGGACTCGTTCCCTGCCGTCTCGTGCGCGCCGAGAAAAGTTTTATAAAACTCTACCATAGGTTTCAACTCTCGTGTCCTAAGCACAACATGTGCTAAACGAGAAGGCGAAAGGACTTTGCCGGACAAGTTCGATTCAGCCATCATATAAGCGCTTACGGAAGCCAAAGATAAATTATTGAACGTTGGATTCTAATCACAAACAACTTGGTAATTGGTGTCAGTATTAGTTGAGGTGGATGATGAGAAGCTTATTCGCAGGTAGACTTCAGCCCCTTATATCATTATTCGTTCACACAATACCAACCGAAACCCTTATTAATATCTTTTGACCCCTGACTAATGTCGTCACAAATACAATGGCTGCACGCATCTCCACGCGGAGACAAAACGGGCACTCGGATACTTTTGCTTGGCGAATCGGTTATCCCAACAGACCATAGCATATACACGTTGCAGCGAATTTCGGACACTTCTCTGTTTTCTATGCGAAGTTGGCCCGAGTAGGGGAGTACCCCAACGGCATAGGAATACGTAAGGTAAAATAACTCCGCGTGGCTATCCGAACACAATCCCCGAGCCGCGAAGAGGGATACAGAGCTTTGAATGGAGAACTTCTTACTTTTCAATCCCCGCTCCTACGAAGAAACCTCCAACCGTTTCGTATATCAGCAGACTCGTGTCCCCACTCATCCCTTCATCCACACAATTGTTGCCTGCAGCAGCAGCTAGTGGCACATACGTGCTGACATAGATATAAGCCTCTTCTATTTACAATGTCACGGGTTGTGACACTAGGGCCGAGAGGCGACGAATGGACCTATGACAAAGACGCCAGGGTTTACAACCTCACTCGGGGGGCTTCCCCGTCGGCCTTTACCCTCTGCACGACTAAGGGCCCTATAGATACGTCGATTACGCTCACGCCAAGTCTGAGTGCTCTAGTCGTGGTCGATATGCAGAACTTCTTTCTTCATCCAAATTGCAATAATTACCCTACTGGTTTAGTTGCTGTAGAGCGTACCCTTGAACTCATTAGGAAATGTCGTGAGATTGACCTTAAAGTACGGTAATAATAATTAGTGTTAAGGACCGGTCAAATAATTAAGTCCTTCTATTCATTGTTTTTCGAATCATTACGGAAAATATTTGCATACAATGACTGTCTGCATTACGTACTGACTTGATGGCCGAGCCTAGATTATTTGGCTGAATTGGGGATTGAATGATGAAGACCTTGAGACTATGCCAGCAGCTGCAGAACGGAGTTTCAACAGGAACTTAGTCGCAACGTCTCTAGACAGCCAGAAAATCAGAAACGGCTTCGGCTCTGACATGGGAGAGGGGAGGGGTCGTATGTTAATGGAAGGATCGTGGAATGCAGCCCTATATGACGCTTTACGCGACGTCGCGCGCGACTCGGATATTTTCTGCAGCAAGAATCGTGTATCGGGCTTTTGGCATGGCGAGACGCCGTTCGGAAAGGCGTTGAACTCCGGTGGCTTTCGGTCTCTCTTGTTTGCCGGCGTGAACACAGACCAGTGTGTCTTGGGCACCCTAGCCGATGCATATTATCGCGGACACGATTGCATTATGGTTGAGGATTGCTGCGCGACGAGGACTCCAGGAGGGCAGGAGGTTACTATCTATAATGCCGCAGTGAGTCGAAATATCTTATATCATTATTATTTCCTCGGCGTCCCAATTGATCACCTATCGTAACTCTTATGAAGCATTTCAAAACGCCTTTGCTAACACCACATGACTACCTCATAGGGGGTATACGGCTTTGTAGTTGATAGTAATAGTGTTATCAAGGGTACGCTCAGCACTGAACTGCGTAAATAAATGTTGTGCGTCGAGCAATGTTATAGAGGACCGGCTTATAGTTACTTCGTTCCAATGAGACATGGGCCGGTGTATTTTTTTTTTTTTTTTTTTTTTTTTTTTTTTTTTTTTTTACAGATCTTATGGATGTCCAAGAAATCTCTGGGGAACTTTTAAATCACTCTCATCTCTTACTCTTTAACGCCCCCAGTTTCGTCGATTCTACACCTCAGCAGATACGATGAGATCTGCGGCTTTGTCGTATGGGCATGTACATGGCTCAATTCTCGAGTTGGTAACTCCGCGGCTACTTTATAGTA
>KZ112933.1:1154490-1233171 GCA_002120325.1 Daldinia sp. EC12 | reverse complement strand
GAGTTGATTAACTACTTAGGTACTTAGAATAAGTTAAAATTTATTTTTCAAACCGANAAACTTGATAATTTGCTATTAAAATGACAAACGTGGTTGTTTGTTATTAAAGTGACAAATTGGATTATTTGCTATTAAAGTGATAATTTGGATTGTTTGCTATTAAAATGACGAATTGGATTGTTAGTTGTTGTTGCTTGTTAAAGTGATGCCATGTTTGTTTACTATTTACGAAACACCATACGGTGGTGGTTTGTTTATTTCATTTCGGACAGTTACACATACGAAAAGCAAAGGCTAAAAGTCTTGCACGTCTGGTTTTAGCTTATCTCAACGAGTTCAAACCACATTTCGCGTTCGTCTTTTTGTACCTCACTTGCTACAAGCGTTTTTGACCAATAAGATATCTTAAAAAAACAAACATCTCGAACGCGAATGTGAAAATAATTTCGTGCCCCACAGGTACGAACACACGGACCAACGGTCCGGTGGCGCAGCCACGGCATGAGGCTGATGAGGTTTGAGGAACTAGTAACGCCGAAGTCAAAACCTAAATTTGATAAAGTCAAACCCATCCACTTTTTCTGTATCGATAACACTTGGACAACCATACATATTAATTTCTATGAGTGCTTGTCCACCCCTTAACATCCCAAAATACCTTACCCGGTCGCATCTTAAGAACAATCAATTGAATTGACTGAAAAAAATATAAACCAACATTAAATCTTATATATATATATTATTAGCTTGTTTTCAATTGAATTAAATTAAGCCCTTTCTTTTTTCTTTTTTTTTTTTTGGAATTGATATTTTTATCGGAATAGCTTCATTCTTGAATAGCCTCGCGCCGCTGACTTGATTGGTTAGATTAGCTTGGCCACTGGTTTTAACTTTTAAGGCTTTGTAAAAAGCTACGACCACTCTGTATGTGTTAAAAAGTGGACGAATTCCCATAGAAATTAATATGTATGGCTGTCCAAGTGTTATCGATACAGAAAAAGTGGATGGGTTTGACTTTATCAAATTTGGGTTTTGACTTTAACGTTACTGGTAGAGTAGTGAAATGGTTTATTGTGGTAACTACCAGAGGAGCAAGATTACAGTATTGCGGCATGTTCGATACCTAGCTGCACAGCAAATACTTTGACTATACCCTTCTTGTTTTGGTAACTGGCCGGGAATAACGCGGAGCTCTCTGTCAATGATATCTCCTTTTCGTACCATGTACCAGCATCACGAGAATGCACGAAGGCTGATTTGTCATATATCAGCCTCCTAATGCTTTATAACTGACTAATATCGTGTAAGTATCTTAATAAGACAACGACCAATGTTCCGCTTTTCGCTCACAAGTGTTATTGATGATTATTCTGCAAAGCGCTATGATGAGTCCGCATAGTCTTTAGAAGAGAGCTACTAGCAAGCAAGCATCCTAGGACTTTTAGATACACATACGGGACATGCCTACGAGACTTACCCTGGAAGTAATAATTATTTCTTATTCCTTCAATCTATCATGTTGATTTCTATTGAGAAGCGGATCAACTTTGTAATACTATTTGAGCCAGGAGACACAATACTCCAATCAGTTGGCGGTGTTAAAAGGCTTCAGAGTAATTCTGCAAAGCCTTTTATATTCTCAATTCTGACTAACTGAGCAATAAGTACCTTATCGCTGAATTATGACTGTGCAAGAGTCTCTCCTAGCTCCTTTCCTCGGTCAGCCGCTGCCTTTACGGCCTTGTTCACAGTTTCCTTGAATCCCGAGGCATCGAAGCTTTTCAAGGCTGCTTCCGTGGTTCCCTTGGGGCTAGTCACGTTGATTCGCAACTGCGCCGGCTCGTCGGACGACTCAACCAGCATCTTACCCGCTCCAAAACAAGTCTGCTTGGCCAGGCGAGTGGCCTGCTCCCGCGAGAGACCCAGGCTTATCCCGCTTTCAATCAAGTGCTCTACCATGGCGAAGAAGTACGCAGGTCCGGACCCTAAATTACGTTCGCGTCCGATTAGGTTTCAATGAGCTTCTATTCGGTGGGAAACGGTCCTTACCTGATAGCCCCGTAACAACGTCAATTAGCTTTTCCCGATCCACCCACTCGGTTACCTTGCTCACGCTTCCTAGCAGCGCGGCGGTCAAGTCCTTCTCTTCCTGCGACACGTCATCGCTCGCGTAAAGGCCCGACGCACCCTCACCTAGCAGAGCGGGCGTGTTGGGCATGACACGAATGATATGGGGTGTGCGTCCGTCGGTGAGCTTTAGCCACTCCTTCAGGCTCGCCAGCGTGATGCCTGCTGCAATAGAGACAATTAAAGGCAGGGACGTGCGCCCGGTCCAAGCACCGGCGAGCTCTTGGCACACACCCTTCGTGACCTGAGGCTTCACCGCGAGGACGAGGAGATCTGCATCTTGCGAGGCCTCGGCGTTGGACGCGGTGGTGTGCACCCCGGTCGCTTTAATCTTATCCCTATTCACCTCCCAGGGCTCTGAGACGATAATATTCTGCTTGTTAATGCCTTTAGCAACAAGGCCACCGATAATGGCGCCGGCCATGTTACCGCCTCCGATGAACCCCAACTTGCTTTTTTCTAGTTGAGAAGCCATTTTTGCACTTTGTACGTCTTTCAGGGGTGTTTTTTTTTTATTATACCTCGCGGATTTATGAATATGTAGGATTAATATGTAAAAGAAGCCCGCTCCGATGTTGTCGATATCGGCTTGTTTCGGCCTTCAATATTCTTAGCGTCACTTTATTCGCTTAGTACCCGTCACTGTGGCAGTGCGCTGTGGCTAGGGTGAGTATTTGAAAGTCGGGGGTGGCTGAAAGTCCAGGTCACTTCTTTGAATAGCATCACTTATTGCTCCTCAATCATGATGAATGTTTTCTAATATTCCACCGAGCCATAGAGGCCTTATTTCAAGTGAAATAGCCGTTGAATTAGGTCCACAACTACTACTCAGATCACTCCGAATGTCTAGTGCCAAACAATTAAATCATCAAGTTCATTATTTGAGGTACCTTACAAGCATATTTCCAGTCCCATTAGTTATAAGCACTTTTAAATAGAATTGAGCTCGGTTGCTAAGAATGGATTCCGAATTATGCCTTGCTCGTAAAGTTCTCGATGGCTTTGTTTTGAAGTATATTATGGAGAAGTAGATGAAAATAAATCGGACAGCCAACTACTCGATGGTTGCCCCAGGCCACATCGATGTCCTCCTTCTATACACGAAATGTAGCCAAGTATCTGCAGACGGAAGGATTCCATAGATAAATAGAGGGTAGCTATCTGAGTTGGGATGGAAGATGAAAACTCGAGACGTCCACAAAGGAGCTGTACATAATCGTGTTGTCTATGTCTCATCCATTGTTGTATTTAACTCCTTGGTCTACAGTAACAATCCATTTATAATACATGATTCAAAGCCACTTATACAATTTCAACGAGGCCCGCGTATCATATATTTGAATCCAAATGAAATGTATAAGTGCGCTAGCTTAATCGTATATTCCCCTTTTACGCATTTGCCCTCTGCTTCAATTCTCTTGATGGCAAAGTGTCTTCTTAGCTACTGATCACATTACTAATAACGCGAACGTTCAAAGCCTTCGATAAACTCTGTTATATTGCGGCAGAACTTGCGTTGGAAATTATTATAACATGGCGTCCATCATAGCTTTGCCCAACGAGCTGCTTGCAGAGATTTCGCGACATCTGGATGATTCCGCCGACTTAAAACATGTCTGTCTTGTGAGTCGACGCTTTTATTCGGTTGCTGATCCCGTACTATACTCCTTTGCTGCCCTCAACCACCCGCATCTCATGTGTTGGGCCTGCGAGGCCGGCAGACTCGAAACGGTGAAGAAGCTTCTCTTGGGAGGGCAGAGCCCAAATATGATGACATCCAGTTGCGGAAAAAGTTATGCGGAGAGTGGTATGCGCATCCAATGGGTCCGCGACATGGCGGACGCCGGGGGTGCGATCGAGTCCGTAGTAGGCCGTAAGCGGGCAGCTAAAGAATACCGGTTGAAACCCAAGAACGAACTGCTGACATATGACAAGGACTTGACTAAGAGGAAACGAAGAAGGAGGATGCGAAAGTACTTGGGTTTGTTCGTCGATAACTTCTGGTTCCCTCTTCATTCTGCTGCTATAGCTGGGTCTACCGAGATAGTTACACTCCTGCTAGCCTCTGGAGCTCATTTAGACGTTCCTTCTCACGCATTATATAACTGTCAGCCTCGTTGCGACCGCGAATATGTATGGTCCAAGACTTATTATTGGACACCATTGCATACCGCCTTGTGCTGCGGTAAGGAAGACGTGGCCAACCTCCTTATTGCCCGGGGAGCGTCCACAGACGTTGAGATGTGTAAAAGGCAGTCTAGTGCGCTGCATTGGGCAGCTCGAGGTGGCTATTTATCGACCATACGACTGCTTTTGGAAGGCGATCGAAAGGTTCCCGTCAACGTACAGGATTTGGTAAGTAATACTTCTTAACGGTATCTCTCCCATAAAACATGCCTCGGGCGTCAGTTGATTCCATATAATCAATCGTCTTGTACCTCCAGATGTATCTGAGGAAACATTCTTCTCTGGACTTAACGACTGCCTGCGTATCTGGTGCTGACTCTTCTCTAGGATGGTGCAACTCCCCTTATATGGGCTTTAGGGGCCCCAAATAGCGTCGCAACGATGAAATATCTCCTCCATCACGGCGCAGACCTTGAAGTACAAGTGAATACAGAGTCTACTAACTTTAGTGAACAACCTACGGCGCTCTTACGAGCTATTCGCTGTTGCTGGTATAAGGATGCTGATTTTCTTATCGAGTCCGGTGCCGATATCCATTCTCTGAGAAATGGCTTACCTTCCGCATTGGATCAGTGTCTTCTCTCATTCTGCGGGACGCATTCAGATGCGATGAGCGAGGATTCATTTAGCAACGACTTGTTCATGCTAAATGACCAATTAGACGCCAATTTTCGCAATAGATTTCGCGTTAAGCGCGAAGTAGGGTGTCTGTCGAATTATCCTGCCTGCAATGATATTACCGAGAGAAGCGTTCGCTATGGCATGGCAGAAGTGGCTAAAAAGCTGATACTCCGTGGTGCTAATGTTAATGGCCGTCCTGGCACTCGACATTCTCCAATAGTGCGTGCGTCGGGAGCTCGCTTACCAGAGGTAGTAGACCTATTGCTCAAGTTTGGGGCGAATGTTGATCAGGAGGATGATGATGGTACATATCCACTACAGGCTGCTGTTTCGAAGGGAGATTCCATATCGCTGGAATATTGCTTCGAGACTGTCGAGTGTCTCCTAAGAAACGGGGCGAATGCCAACAAAATGACCAATTCCGACAGGACACCTATCATGATTGTATGCTCTAGGTACATCGAAGGCCCGAAGGAACTCGAAATTGTTAAAATTCTAGTCGAATATGGTGCAAATTTCCAGTCTCGCAGTTTCTTTGGGCTTCGAGATGTTCCAATTCGCTCGTTTTCACCTCTCCAAGCCGCTCTTTGCACTTGTAGATTAGAGATTTGTCGGTACCTTATAGATAAAGGCGCGAAGATAGATCTCGAAAGGGGTGATCTTCGTGATGTACTATTTTATCTGGCCCAATGCGAGACCAGTTCCCTCAACGCAAGAAAATGCATATCACACGAACGATACCGAGAAGCTTTCCGTCTACTCTTTGAAATTGATCAATCGGGCTGGCTTTTTAAAGACCCTCAGTCTTTTTGGATTTCCACCACTGTCCGCTCCTTTCCCCTGACGAAAATCTTTCTAGACTCGGGTGCTTCCGATGCATCGTGGGTCAACCATGCTGGACAAACTTGTGAGTACAGATGATTCGTTAGCTCTTGGTTTTACACCCTATATTTGTACTTATTCTCATATATACCTTACCTATCGCTCGCTATCATGATGTTTGGTCAAGTAAAAAAGATGGGAAGCTAACACTTTGGATATAGGTCTTCATAATTTAGCCATGAATATACGCGATGGCTTCCCGGGTGCTGCTCTCATACCACGGCTTATTGAACTGGGCGCGGATATAAATAGGCTCGATACCAGAAGGTTTACGCCGTTTACGCACTTTTTCCTTTCATCCTTCCCTCACGACTCTTCCCGAGCCCTTCAATCGTACATCGACTTGTTCGCGGCTTTCATTGACAACAACATTGTCCAGACAAACAGGGACATAGGGGAATTTGAGTCGCTAATATGCTACGGTAATGTGAACACTAATACATTTCGATCGCGATTGGCTCTCGAATTAGAGAAGCAGTACGATGTCGAAAATGGAATGATAGTTCGCCGAAAACAACATTTCGACCGACAAACACTAGTGCTGAGGACGTTTTACATGGATGAGGTTGATTGAACTAGGCTCAGATGAATTGTGCAGAGGAAGATCAAAAAAATAACGAGCATAAGATAGTAACTGGAAATCCAAACTTACCTACCTAGGTACCTAAGATGTCGAAGAGAGCAGATAGTAATTGAATTAAGATGATTTGTATATGAGGCGTCAAGCACTGAAGCATAATAACACGTTACGAATAGTTATAATAGACCTATAAGTATCTAATGTAGGTATTTGGCTACCTACCTACCTAGGTATCTTATTTATAAGGCATAGCCAATTTGGGCTAGGTTTTCAATTGCAGCCAGTCCGTAGAGAGCAGCATCGTTGGTCGAAACCCACGCCGCCTCGTCTACCGGTGACAGAACTTCGCTTCCATTTAGATGCTCGCTCGCCCAGGGCAATGATGGCGAGAATCCGTCCGTGCTAAGGAACTCTTTCCAGGCGCGCGCTGCGAGCGTTGAGTTGTCCAGCTTCTTAGCTGCGTATGCCGTCAGTCGCGAGTGTCCCTGCTTCAAGTTCAAGCTGCCGAAGCTAACTCCATATCGTGCTTTTTGCTCCGCCGCTCCGGCACCGTAGTAGTAACAATAATCCAGCCAAGCCTGTTCGAAACCGGGCGGTAGGTCGTCTCCAAGGTAGTCCGTTAGTTGCGAGATGATCTCAGGCAATCCGAAGCTCGCCGAGAGGTGAGATACAGCCACGTCGCCAAGATTCTTCGGATCGGTTGCTGGAGGTGAGATGACACCGGTGTGGAGATTGTAAAGACCTAGTCCTGTAACAAAACCGTTCTTCAGGTTTACAATACTGTGCATAGTAGTGTTGAGCTTCGATCGGGCTTCTTCCCAACGCGGGCCGCGCCTCTCCCACTCAAGCAACCAGGTCGAAGCAAGACCTGACCAGTCGAGACCGAGGTCTAAGTCTAGAGCAGTAGGATCGATTACATAGGTACCGTTGTCTTTACGAACCTTGCGTCGCGGATCCACGGTAAGGAATGCCTGGTCGGCGTCCATAAGCTCGTGGAGAAGCTCTCCGGTTCGTTCATCTCCACCGGAAAGGTAGTAGAAGACCTGTCGATAGATGGGCGTTGATACGCGAATCTGCTTGGAGCTGTCTCCCCAATGCTGGACGCCGTGACGGGTACCGAAACCCTTGAAAGGACCAATATGATATACATCTACCTCTCCGGTGTGTCGCGCGTGTGCTTCTGCAAACCGGTACACGTCCGCCCTCCCCGTACGCAAGAAGTAGTTCCAGAAGAAAAGATTAGGCGAAAGTTCCGAATTGTCCCACGCATATCCTCCAATGTCATAGCGCCAGATGTGCCTATCTTCATCGTAGGTATCTACATGAGCATGTTAGCGGTTTGATAACCAAAAGGCTTGGGGTTGGGAACGAAATAAAAAGAGGGGAAAAGAATCTTGGATATTACATACGCATGATGTCGCCGTGGTCCCAGAATCCATACCATCGCCTTTGAGATACTTGGTCCTGATAGAACTTGATCAAGAAATCGAGATGCGATTCAATTGTTCGCGCGGACTCAGTTAAGTTGTCAGGAATCGTCTCCCAGTATGACCCAATAGCTTTCGTCTCTTGAATATATGCCGGGTCAGCTGCAAGTACAGGCGGTTCGTTTGCGTGGGCTGTGAGAGAGGCTAGGGTATCCGCGGAGGGTGTGCTATCGAACGGGAATAAGAAGACCTCGTTAGTTCGAGCGATACCGTATGGTGTATCGTAGCCCCCCTCGTAATCCTCATAAGTGATCTCAAGAGCATCCAGTTGATCGTCGTATGTGTCTTCGCCTAGGCCGTCGTGGAATGGTCTGAGGTCCATAGGTTCAGCGGAAGGGCTATAGAGCCATAGGGTAATATGTCCAACATCTGTAGCTGCATTGGATATGTCCAGACTTGTTGGATACTTCTTCCAGAAGTCGCGAAGAGCGACTGCGAGACCACCTTGTGTAGCACCGCCAAGATAAGCAAGACCACCAGCTCGTGTGCCACCGGGGATCTTGACCCAACTCTGACCGGCCTTCGTGCGCTTTTTCAATGTAAATCCATCAGGAGATAGCTGAGTTAAGCTATAGTCATTCCACGAGGGAATCCATTTTAACCTCGAGGATACGCGGGTATCCCAAGATGAGATATCAGGTGTCTTTTCCCCCTTGAATTGGGCACTACGAACATTCTTGCCAGGGTCCCTTCGTAGCCCAGTGATACCCTGTACTGCTTCGCTCAGGAGTCCCCCGTCGGGGCCTGCTAACCTAATATGACGGTTATACAACTCCTCACCGGCTAGAGGAACGTCAAACTGGATTCCAATGCCCGTAACGAAGTCCTGATCGGTCTTCCCGTCAAACACTAGTGTGTGGACAACACGAATGGCATCCGAGTCCGCGTATAAGTAGAAGCGAAGAATGAATGGTAGCCAATCATCGTGAGTGCCCGACGTCGCCTGGTGTTTTCCGCGGACTGTTACCAGGCTCCTGACTGTACTATCTTGAGTGGAGTTAACTGTGACTTCTTCGATCTTGCTTTCGAATCTGAGCTTGTCTATTGAAGGTGTGTTTTCCCCATCATCCTCAATACCAGACTGCGACCGTAGTATCAATCGTCCGTTCTGTCCTACAATCTTGCCGCTTGAAGTCTTGATTAGACTCAGGAGAGTATTCCCAGACTTCGGGAATGTCGCAGTAAG
This sequence comes from Daldinia sp. EC12, assembly GCA_002120325.1. NCBI lineage: Eukaryota > Fungi > Ascomycota > Sordariomycetes > Xylariales > Hypoxylaceae > Daldinia > Daldinia sp. EC12. The sequence goes on along the minus strand of KZ112933.1, from coordinate 1,224,101 downwards.
CTTTCCAGTGTCTACGGTAATCTCGTCGTCGGAGTCGCTAACGGTCAACCTTGATTGGGGAGATGGATTAGAGCGTTTAGCCGTGTTACCCTCGGTGCTGGTCGATGCGGTGATCTTGTATTCTTCGTAAACCTTTTCGGATCCGCCTAATGCGTGCCCGGTCCATTTGATAGAATCATCTGGCCAGTATGCCGTTATCCATGATTCTAACTGAACCGAGTCACCATTCTCGCCTGCTAGACCGCTAAATGTGGTTTGGTTCGCCTGGAACTTGCCTCGGGGCCAAGGGAGGCCAAACGTCGCCCCAGAATTGAATTCGGGCGTGTTGCCTACCCATCTCACTGTGACGACATCTTTCGAGTTGCTGATATTTTGATGGGTTTCGGCGGATGCAAAATTAGCTAGTCCCAGGGCGACGAGCCCTATAGCCTGGGACAGAGACATTCTTTTAAGGTCCAGCGGCTAGAAACGCAACCAGGGTCCTCTTCAACTCTTGCGAAGCCTCGTGTTGACTTGCCTCCATCGAAGTAAAATCCCCATACCGAAGTCCCGTCATGTCTTTATATATGGTATAGTTACGCAGTCCAAAACTATGGGCAAATTGATCTCCAATTTCCGACATACCGGTTTCTGGATAAACTACCAGCTAGAGGCATTGAAGCTATGTGACTTGGTTTACGTTGTATTGCAACCTCGGTGGGATATTATACCGGGCATGTTGCCTACCTAGTAAAGCTGGAATACCTAGGTAGGTAGCTACTCCGCATCTAACTCATCTTTAGTGTTCGTTAGCATCGATTTTTGCTATGACGAGCAAGACAGGATAGGATAACGTAATGATCCAGGTAGATATTAATCTTCTTATGGAAAGATTCCACGAATGACAAGAGTGCCCGAAGAGCTAATCCACGTAACTTAACAGCGATATTACTATGCGTACCTGTTGTGGGGATTGCGGAGATGTCCTGGCAGCCCTGGCAGCCTGGCCAAGCACGCGAATTTAGTGTGGCCTTGGGAGTTCATTTGGAGGCTTCGTAATAATCACGATAAATGTTGGAGATGAGTGATTCCCCGCAGGCGGTTCAGGGGGTCAAATATTAACGTCTTGCCAACTCTGCTAACTGCCGTACCTTGAAGATATTGCGGGGATTGAGATGTAGCTTAGAACTTGGCCAAGGATAAGACGGGAATATCCGAATAAAGGTCTTCCTCTATTCTCGGTGTTAACAAAACACCATTAAGTACCTATCTTGATGTACTTGATGTAAAAAGTGTAGGGCACATATTTACACTGAAACTGGCAGGTTGGTAAAGAGGACGAGAAAAGAAAAGCAAACACAAATTGCTGAATAAAAATGATAAATCCCATCTCCAACGCTTTGGCCACGTTGAAGTACATAATGCTTTACTACATATCAATGTTAAGTACCTCCAGCTTTCAGTGCTATCCAGAAACCTACGTGCTTTCTTTTTTTTTCTGTCGGTCTTTAGTAGAAGCAACGGGGGCGGCTCCAATAGTTATATGGATTCATAGAGCAAGGGACGCCTGGGCATTACCCGCAATCATGACATTAAATCGCGTAGTTTTCTCTAGTAAAACTGGCTGAAGTATTCCGACTCTTATATTTCTCGCTCCATTGTAGAATCCAAAATTAAAGCATTGAAAATTACCACTTCTCAAATGCAAACCGTAAACAGCTCTCAATCATAAGGGTATCATACCTTCTCTTCGCCACTTTTATAACATCACCCCCGTGAAATTAACGCGTAGCTATGAGATTTGAAGGTAAAAGTAGATCGGGAAATGAACTATAAAGGGAGAAGACATAGACAATCTTGATGGTAATGTGAATCGAAAAAGAGTCCTTTTTTTCTCTAGGTCGAGGGCGACGAGGAGGAATTTCTCGCTAGCTTCTTGCTCTTCTTACCGACGATCTCAACAACCTCGGGCTCCGGCGTCTCAGGGTCCTCAAGCCTCGTCGACGGCCCGCCTGCTTCTGGATCGTCTCTGTACGGGGCCACCGGCGCGCTCGTCTCTTCCTCGTCGTCGCGATCCGTAGAAACAAACAAGGGCGCGTATCCACCCCTTGTGCCGCGATTCCTGAACCAAGCTGGCGTTTTCCATTCCGGCACCTTTACCTTGGGTATCGCTGGCAACTTCCACTTTACGGCTTTAATCTTGAGGTTCGGTCTTGGTAATGTAGTTTCGTCGAGCCACGGCATGCGAGGCGGTGCATCGGGTCGCAGCTGGTGTCCGCAATTGGGACAGTCGGGCGGGACAGCCTGCCACGCGAGGTACTGCGTCAGCCCCGGTATCGCGAGGCCGCGGGAGAATTCGCGTACCGCAAGGAAGAGATGGATTAGGCTACACGTAGCATACTGTGTTCAGTAAACGACATTCCTATCTGTTTATCACCAGATATTTCCAGGATAGGTAAGGATACAAGGGAAACCTACAAATTAATTAGTAGCGGGATTGTCGCGTATGCAGCCAGCATAGCCGACTGAGCGCTATTGGTGCTACCTCTCCTGGAATCAATCCATGTAAACACCAGAACTACCATAAGCGCTGCAGCGAGGATCGTGTCGACGGCGAAGACGAGGATAGGATGGGTCGAAGTCGATTTCGACGGCGGAGCTAGAGCAGGCGCATCAGATGATCCTTCTCGGCTCTGCTGCGTGTCTTCGGTCTCTGGTCCCCGCTCATACTCTTGTTCCAGAGCGCTCTCCCCGACGTCTCCTTGTTCTAACTCCGGCTCTGGTGATGGCTCTGGTGATGGCTTTTTATTCCTAGACTGTCGTGAGTTTAAAAAGATGCCTGCCCCGGCTGAGAAGGCGAGGGGCACCAGGCCGACGGCGGGGGCGGGGCTACCTGAGACGATGCCGTGCGCAAGACAGAGAGGAAAAGCAGGTAAGAAAGTCGCGACGGTGACGATGCGAAGCGTTCTAGAATCAGCCATGAATACGGTGGCAGCCGGCTATTACGGCGATGGTCTTATATAATTGACATGTGTGTATATAACAACATTGGAAGAAGAGGGGTTTGACGAACGAAACGAAAAGTTTCAAATTGAGGTTCAAATTTAGGCAGCCCCCTTGCCCAGCTTATCGTCGCCGGGGGTTTTGATTCGCCAACCAATGAGGTTACATTGATGGATCTCGGCCTTGCTCAAGGTTGGCGATCTTGCTATGAGAACGAACTTCATAGGTGCTCAATGGGAAGTGGACAAATGGTTAGGCTACTGACTGAGAAGGGTAATTGGTCGTTGCAAGCTACGTGGTCGAGTAGCATGTAGAACTAATACCAAAACATGTAACTATTTGATAAATTGTTCAAGTCTTACAGCATAACTAACGGAACGTATAACAGGTACCTACCTACTTAAAGTACAGAGCGGTAGTGAAAATAGTTCGGAATAAGAAATGTCTAGAACATCTGTTTTCATTTCATAGTTTTCATTTCTTTTTGGACTTGTTAAATTATGATAATCAGGGACAGCTATATGAGATAGGCATAAGCCGTAAGTCAACGTTGTAAGCTATATATACAAGGAATGATTTCATATGCGAAACGTTTCCTTGCAATGGAGAGGAAAGTATGTCATGCATCTTGGATTAGGATTCGATTTGAAAGACCATTCACATCCCTCGACACAAGACGGTTCATAAAGGGGTAATGGTATATTAAATCTACCTGCCTAGGTAGTCAACGAGTATAACCAAAGTAATGCTAGACATAACTTTAACCCCGTTTATGGAAGCGTAACTTCCACCCCGTGATGAAATCCCAATATATATAGTCTCCATATAAGTAGAGAAACTGCTTCTTCGAACCCTTTACGCGATCCGTCGTAGCAAAACCGCATTCGGTGCTAGAGGGACCTGTGAGGCAGGAACGCTGGGCTCCATAGGTAGTGTGGGGTGTAGAATGGTAACCGGCCGAAGGATAGTCGTCGGGTATAGGATGACCGAGCCGTCGATTGCGTATTTGGGACGTACCGGCGGCTTGGGAAGGGGGCGGTTTGGCGGCCCAGGGGCATCACGGGTGGGGTGAAGTAGGCAGTAGATGTGCGGCGGCGGCACCTCGTAAATGATGCGGCTGATGGGCGGTGGTATGACAATGTTAGACGACATTGGCCCGCCTCGAGGTTGAGCTGCTAATGAGTAGTCTCTGCTAGTAAGCTCGCTTAGTAGTAGTAGGAAGGGAGGTAATGGGTCGCTAGGAGGTATGCGCTGAAGTATAAAGGGGTTTAGAAAAGAGCACATGTGTTTTGATGGAAGTTGCGGATAAGGGGAAAGGAGGAAGTATTCCAAGCTGATCAGAGAGATAGAGAATCGTGTTAAATATTCGTGTAGACATCTCATCTTGTCGTTAAACATGCCGTCCGGTCTAAATATACCTAGCTACCTACCTATCTAAAAGAAACAGGCATCTTTCATTATAAGATGACGAGGGCCTTTGACCGTAGCATGACTCGAGGCGGTGAGTTGGGGTTATGCGTGGAACTTGGAACATGGAGTCATGGTGGTAAAGACTTATATGAGGTAACCCTTTGGAATGATCAGAGAACATGCATCGTCTCACTTAGCACATCATCTTGTGAAACGGGTCAGAGAGCTAACTTATGAAGCTTTAGACACCTAGGATTTACACTCTTGAGTCAAGACGGCTTGGAATATCTTGTGGTTGGACGACTTAGAACACGGACTCGTAGGGAGTGTATCTTATAAGAATACTTCTCTCCTAACACGCTCGCTAATCAAATTCGAGATATAAAGATTATATAATACTCAGTAGGCAATAAGCTCGCCTCAGGGGCTTGGCCTCGGCTATAATAGACGATTTAGTTTAGGGTACAAAGCAATTGAGTTGATGACTATATATAAGAAGTCAATCTTGGGCTTTCAATTTGAGTGAAATTCGTAGACCATGGTATTCTGCTTGGCAGTTTCGTTCATGACAAGACTAGCTAAGAGTCTGTTTCGGTGACTATGTCTGAGACGACGTTAGCAATATTGAATAGTATTCTTAGGAAGATTATGTCATGATTTCTATAACGCACGTAGCTTTAGATTCCTACTTACCGAATGATTCTTTACCACTCCATACCTTATTCCCGAGCCTTTAATGACTGTGCTCTCATAAGTACCCATTAGGTAGAGCGTCACTAAGAAGCCTGAACGGGGTATCTTGAACTAGATGCTCTGAAGAAAGGTCGTATGTTTGAGTATGCAATTATTCATTGAGAATGTCATATAATGGTATCGCCGATCAAGCCTGTCCTAAAACGCCGCGTTGTGTCATGCCCTCCCTGATATGCAAACTTCCTAGTTTATCTAATCCCAATATCTGATTATACCGTCTAGACCCGCCGCGACCACTTTGCTCGTCTCCTGAGGATGCCACTGGACACACGTGATCGGTTGGTCACCAGCTTGCAGCTTATGATACATCTTACATGTCTTCCAATCCCAGAAGCAGACGAATCCGCCACTGTCACCACTCGCAAGGAACTGCCCGTCAGGACTGCACGCGACATCGATGGCCGTGCCGGCGTTGTTATGACCCCTGTAGCTTTTCTTCCTGTTCTGTCTGAACTTGTCATTGGCGCCATATACTACGATCTGATTATCAGATGACTGGTACGCTACGTATTTGTTTGAGGGGTGTAGGCATGCGCGTGTCATTGGGAACATGTACGGCTCCGCGATGTATTTGATGGGCACCGGAATATTGTAATCCCAAGCGCGTAGCGACTTATCGTCGGATGTGGTCATAAATCGCCGGTTATCGTCAACGAAGGTAATGGTGTTGATAGCGTTCAGATGATGGTCGTATTCCTGGACAAGCTCCCTGGTTCGGGTATCGAACTGGACAATCTTCTTATCCGACATACCAGCGAGGAACTCATACGAATGCTCCGGGGAGGGGTTGAACTTAATGACGTGCGGAGTCTTGCCAGTTGTGAACTTGTTGATACAAGCGCCTGTCTCGGTATCCCATAGCTTCATCTGACGATCGTATGACGCCGAGAGGAACTGCGTACCGGAGTTGTTAAAGCATATATCGGAAACAGCTTTGGAATGACCCAGATAACTTCGCAATAGCTCCTTTTGATGATACACGTCCCAGATCTTGACTGTCGTATCCGCTCCAGACGATAGTAATAGATGTCCTGAGTTCGGGAAGAATCGAAGAGCGGTGACGGCTTTGTTGTCGTGATTCTTCCATGTATGTACCAGCTTTTTGGGGATATAATTCGTGATGCTGCCGGGTTCTTTTCGTAAATCGATATCCAGATCTTGGGGTACGTGCATGTAGGTCCTCCCTTGGTAGTCGTATTCTTGTTGGCCGTGGAATATGGTTTGTTCATCTCCTAATTCCTCTACTTCTTTCCTCCTAGCTATGGCATCAGGCGGCGCTGAGACGACAGTACCGCTTGCCACGACGTCATCTTCGTCTTCGTAAACGTATTCGACTTCTTCATCACTTGCAAGCTCTTCATCTTCCCCGACTTCTTCATATTCATCCTTTTGATATTTCGCCCAGGGTCCTACGTATGCGCCATCTCCATCAGCGATAGTCGCATCTCCCTTCCTTTGCCTCGATGCCCTTAATTTCGCTGCTTCTTCTTTTACCGCTGCACCTGATTGATATTCTCTCTCTGGACCACCCTTACGTTCGATTGCGCGATGCTTGCTGCGGAAAGTGTGCTCGCTAAGATAAGTCTCTTCTGCATGGCCAGTAAGGACATTTTTACGTTTTAACGTATTCGCTTCGTCCTTGTATGGATTGAGAGGTCCAAGTTTGGGGCGCGCAAGATCTTCGCCAGTGTACGGCACGACAGCGTGATCGGGTTCGGCTTGTTCGCGTACGATAAGGGCATCTTGGGGCGCCATATTTGGCGGATATTCCCCGAAATCGTTCATTATGCTTTCGTGTTTTGTGGTTGATGCGTCGTCGCAAATGTGTTGTAAGCGCGTTGAAAGACGTGACGGAGCTTTGCTGTTTTGCAACTTCCACTCGCTAGCTTTTGACCTTAGGGGACTTTTTTTTTCTTTTTAAGCTCTATAAGCTTGATAATTGCCTGTTAGCCTTTATGAACCACTAACCCCACCCTTCTTATTTATTACCCAATCAAATCATGGAATTCTGTTCTACCTAGGTAGGTAGAGGTAACCTTGGAAGAGGTACGTACACTTTCGTCTTCCATGTTGTAATGCAAGGTAACTACACTAAATGTAGGAAATCCAGGGCTATAAGTGACGGTAACATTCGCAGATGTCTTATTACTGGATAGCGTATTAAACAGGTATCTAAGATAGAAAAATTCGTACAGGTCGGGGTATTATCTTGGAACTTTATTATCTATGAGAATCTCCTGCCCGAAAAAAAAAGTTGCACATGCTGTTAATTCAACAGGACCTGACCTACTCTCAGGTTGCTCGCCATCATCATCGTCATCATCTCAATCCTATGGTATCGCACATATCGAACGAGACAAACGGGACATTTCAGTCCCTGCAAAGGGGTCATGTTCCATCCCACTTGATCGACTCGTCCGACAACTCTTCACTTTCCCAACAAATTCACTACTTCAAGGCTCGCCTCTAAGGTCGTATAGATTCACAACCTTCCCACCCGGGGATCCGGAGACCCTGTATAATCGTGGCTCATTAGAGTCATTCCGTTAGGGTGTCTCGTTTGCGTCGTATTTATCGTTGTGCTTATCCCAGCGTTTCACAGTTTATTTCGTCTCGTCCTTGATTAAGGCGACGATCATGCTGTATAGATAGAAGAAGAACATGACCAAGTGGAAGCCCAGCTTGATGAACGACTCCTGCAACCGATATTAGATAGGTCACTCTAAGGGTTTATAAACGTCCATACCTTTTTGTGCACATTGAGCTTCCTGAAGATTTCAGTTGCATCCAGTAGATGAGTGTTATCCACAATCCTATAAAACAAGTTAGAACCCTAGTATAGAAGAGCAAAATCCGTTTCCTATGATCTTTGATAAGACGTACTTCTTGATGTTCCAGCCGAGAAGCGGTAGGTTGAGAATCAGTGCCACCCAGTATCCGTTGATCAGAAATAGGAACGTCAGGAATCCGTGTACAGCAGCTTCGGGAATGATATAGGTGTTGAGACGGTTGCACAGGTCGATAGGATTGATGTAGTCGCTGAACAAACAATTGTTAGCCAAGGCATCCCACCAGAGTAAACAAGAGAAACAATGACGTAGATCACAGGCGCATTCTACAGAAACGTAGATCTAGCCCCGAACTACAACGTCTTTCCCTCACTGTGGTTGTGCACATACCATTCTAAGTCACTATACATAATTGTAAAGAATACTTGGAGGAATAGATTGACGGCATTTATGAGCACGGCGAAGAGGTATAACCACGCCTCGCCCGACATTTTGACAGGTGTATGTTTTGTAGCCTATAAGAAAGCTGTGTTGGTGATGTAGAATGGGCCGGACCAATATACAATAAGTTTCTCGTCAATTAGTAAAGAGTCGAGGGAAGCTAGACGGAAGCTTTCTAGCAGCGTTTGGCTAGACGGTTTGTCGAGTTGCACGTCAAGGAAGTTGGACGGTCAAAATGACGAATGTTTGAAGGAGAGAGAATGCAGAGAGAATGCGGAGATAAGGCTGCAAGGTTACGATACGTAGAAGACCCGATGATTCTTTTTTTTTGCGCGAGTATCACAGCAAATTAGGAGTGAAAGATTTACGTGCCGTCGAAATGCACTGTAGGCGTGATGTCGAGAAGTCCCCGCGATTAATTAAAGCTGAGAACGGTGATTTGATTATTTATCGGTAGTTTGGGAAATTTGGGGGGGGCAGCGGTTTTGTGCGGGTGGATGATGAAAGCGGCTCGCAGCGAAGCAAGAAAAAAAAAGCTTGCCTTCTTTTTGGGAGACGAGAGGAGATCGGGCCTTGAAGCGGCGAAGCTTGGTGAAGCTTTCGGCTAAGGTCCACTCACTAAACGGATGCAGATGTATTCAGGTACATGTACCTTGGCGCCTGCAACTTAAGCAACTTAAGCACACGCTGGCACAGCGTTTAGGTACCCTCTACAGGTAAACGGGGACCCCACGTCGGAGGCTGGAAAAAATGGACGAATAGGGTCTAGAAATCAGGTAGCAGAAACCACTAAGGAGTTTCTGTAGCGGTGGCTCTGTACGCCAAGATCCAAAAAGACTTATAAGTACCTAACCTACCTGGCTGTCCAGCCTATGTAAAGGCAGAGGGAGTATTAGTTGACTCCTTACCCAGCTGGTTGGGTACTAGATGGGAAAAAGAGGACAAGTTTAATATATACATCACCCAATAAGACATGTCATATATATTTCACCCAATACAAATGAATAAAAGAACTCGATAGGACAGTAAGGTTCCCGGAATGGGGTCGGGTTGTCTTCCCATTTTTTGTATGTCATGATAAAACTTACTCCGATAATATGCATCGCTTATATTACAGACAAAGTTATATCATCGCCCACGAAGATATCATGCGTTACCGTTTGGTGAGGTTTCAACGCTCGGCATTGGTATAGGTCCTCCAGGCGAGTTTTCCGTTCGCGCTGTTAATACTTCCACTCCTGTTTCAGTAACCAGATAAGTATGTTCTGCAAAGAAATAAAAAATTGGTCAGTCCATCAGTTACAAAGTATACGGACTGTCGACTTTACTCACCAAACTGGGCTGTCCTCTTGCCGTCAATCGTAGTGCTAGTCCAGTTGTCCGGCCAGGTAACATCTCGGTACTTCCCCAGAGCAATCATAGGCTCAATGGTGAAAGTCATACCGGGTTTGCATTCTCCTACGGCCTTATTCTTCGCATAATGAGGCACGTTGGGCGGGCAGTGGAACAGAGAATTGACTCCGTGGCCGCAGTACGTCCTGATAACGCTGCAGTTCCTCGACTTGGCATGCTTTTCAATAATGTTACCGAATTCTCGTACTAGAGTTCCCGGTTTTATGAGCTTAGCTGCCTCGTCCAGACATTCTCGAGCCGTTTCGACAACCCGAACCGAGTCAGGATCAGCCTTAGCTTTATCTCCTACGTAATACGTCTCATTCAGATCCGCATGATAGCCACCGTGGTACAGCGAAACGTCGAGATTGATGATATCTCCGTCTAATAATACCCGCTGGTCTGGAATACCATGGCAGATAACTTCGTTAACCGATGTACAGATAGATTTAGGAAAGTTGTTGTAGTTGAGGGGGGACGGATAACACTATAGGCAGTTAGTTATTGCCGAGGGAATCTCACTTCTCAGAGCAAGCTCAGCGACCTACCTCTCGTTCTATAGAAGCCTTATGGCAAACTTCATCGAGATAATCGGTTGTGACACCGGGTCTAACTTCGGCGGCAACAATGTCCAATACTTCACGTCCTAACCTGCAAACTTTGCGCATGGCCTCTTGTCCCTTAGCATCGAGTATGTCAATCTTATTCCTGTTGATGAATCGCTCGCTCTTGGGGTAACCGGTCTCGGCATAATCGGGATGAGGTATCGATTTAGGGACGGTACGTGGTTTCGATAAGGGATAGACAGGACGTAGCGGTCCAGTATACGCGAAGGCAGGGAATGGGTTGTAGAAGCCGGTTGCTGGATCAGGTTTAGAGACGACCTTTGGAGTTCGAATATGGTCAAGTATACCATTAGCAGTCTTGCCCTGCGCGACCTTGTGCAGTGCTTTGTGATCATTCTATAGGCGAGAATTGTTAGCATAAAATATACGACTGGAATCGTGGCGGAAGCATACGGACCCAGTTCTTCTTAAAGCAATCTTGCGAACAGAAGTTGCTGTCCTTTATTCCTATCTTTAGACATGTCGGACATTGTAAGGCAGAGGCATCGTTTTCACAGCCTGCTCCTAAGCACTTTTTCTTGGTAGGCGGTTCGGTGGCCATGATGGAGGGGCTTGTTAGAGATTCGATATGAAGGACGAGGGGTTACCAGATAACTAGAGAAAGAGGACGTAGAAAAATAACGTAAACTATACACGCCTATTTACGAGAGTACTAAGGATATAGGTTCGTGATATTTACTTTCGGACCCGTAAATATCTTAGAACAGACTTGGTTTCTCGGTGGGATGTTTTTTTTAATTCAACTTTTTGTAAAACCAAAGCCGCAAGGCGCAAACCCTTTCCTCCAAATCACGTAAAAGTAACCAGGTACATCACCCCACATTAAACTGCAGGATAGTGGATCCCGAGGGGTCCGGCCATGTCTACCTCGATTTATGAATTTTGTAAGATAAGACGGTTGGATTATGTAAAAGGTATAGCCTTATAAAAGAGTTTGATAACCAAAACGGGGTCCTATTATCAATAACTAACTCCCGCTCCTATCTGGAAACCTATGATGGTAAGAAAATTCAACTACTTCTATATGAGGATATCCGTTACTTATCCGTTAGGGATCTAGAATTTACCTGCCCTAGGAAATACCCTCATAACATTTCGACAATGTCAGGTCAGAAATACGTGGTGGTTGGCGCAGGTCCTGTCGGGTCGCTTGCTGCGTTGTATGCGGCAAAGAGAGGTCACGATGTTGAGATCTACGAACTTCGAGGTGGTAGGTTACGAGATTTCAAATAAGCCTAGTTATCAATCCTGAAACTATACATCCCTACTTATAATGAACGACCTAACATATGGGGTTCGACATTTTGAACTTCATACTAATATAAAAGTACCTTAGATCTAAGAGATCCTTCAACAACGCCACTAAACTTTACAAAGTCTATTAATCTCGCCCTATCAGAAAGGGGCATTAATGCTATGCGACATGCCAACCAGCAAGATCTCCTCGATCATGTATCCTCAGCAACTATCCCGATGCGAGGTAGGATGATCCATGGTAGGCGTCCATCTGGAGAACTATTTGAAGAACCTCAAGATTATGATATCCACGGAAGAGTACTGCACCGTCCACCTAATAGAGAAACTGGAGGTGCCAACCGGCTAACATAAGATCATAGACAATATTTGCCGCCGATAGAGCTGATCTCAATAGACGACTTTTAGATATTCTTGGCGCAATGCCGAACGTTAAGTTTTACTTCAATCATAAACTCACCGGTGCAGATTTCAAGCGACGCAAGGCATGGTTCGAAGTTCGCGGTCAGGACGCGCCGACAGGTCGAGCTGAGGAGATCGAAGTTTCATTCGACTTCATGATGGGCGCTGACGGAGCGCACTCGGCCGTTCGATACCATCTCATGAAATTTACTAGAATGAATTACCAACAGGAGTACATCGATACCCTCTGGTGTGAATTTCAGATCAAGCCTAGAGAGGGAGATGAACTTCGCGATCAAAAATCCAAATTCCGAATATCTCCAAACCACCTTCATATTTGGCCGGGAAAGCAATTCATGTTCATTGCTATCCCTAGCGAGGTATGCAGATTCACCACTGCATGCCGATAGTACTAACGGATGATAGGATGGTTCTTTTACGTGCACCCTTTTCATGCCCAGCGCAGAATTTGCCAAATTGGAGGCTGACTCGTCCAAGTTATCCGCCTTCTTCAATCAACATTTCCCAGGCGTAACTTCGTTAATAGAACCAGGCGAACTAATCTCTTCATTCGAGACCAACCCGCATCTTCCTTTGATTAGTATCAAATGTCAACCTTACCACTACTCTAACTCCGTGGTTATCTTAGGGGATGCAGCTCACGCAATGGTACCGTTCTATGGCCAGGGCATGAATGCGGGACTAGAGGACGTCCGCATCCTCTTTTCTATTCTAGACAAGCACGCTGCGGCCGAAAATAACGACCCAGAAAGCCCAGGTTCGGTTGACTTAGCCTTTCAAAGGGGATTGGCCCTAGCAGAGTATTCAGCTCTTCGCGTTCCCGACGCCCACGCCATAAACGACCTTGCCTTGCAGAATTATGTCGAGATGCGTGCTTCGGTTCTTAGCCCGACTTATCGTCTCCGCAAATATCTCGAAGAATTTTTGTCTGTTCATTTACCAAGCTTAGGATGGCAGACGAAATATTCCCGCGTGAGTTTCGGAAACGAAAGGTACTCAGAGGTTGTCGCCAAAAGTAATCATCAAGGCAAAGTTCTTCTGCGTGGGCTTATTACCGTGTTGTGCAGTCCGATCGTCGCGGGCGTGCTAGGCCTATATTGGACCCGGCATCGTTCTCTTGGTCGGGTATCTCTTCTCAGCATACTCCGTAACCTGAGAAGATGATTTTCATAGACTATTAACGTGATAATGTATTGCTATACAAGATGCATAAGGCCAGGTGATACCCTAGCTCGATTACATATGGTTAATAGACGTCCTAGCAACAATCTTCCCATGTGGTCATAGTGGGGGGAATGTACTCCAGAACCAGCTACGCTACGCGCGCTTGGGCCGACTCATGAAGCTAAGTTGGTGCGCATGCCGCATTCTGGATAGTGTATGATACTTGGGGAGCCCAGTCTTAGGGCTACAATAAGAAACTAGTTTCGCTATGGAAATTTCATGGTGTCGTAACGTGAATAGAATACATGTAATACTAGATGCTGCAAAGAAAACGTAGAACTTTGTCGTGACCTGAGCAATCGATAAAAATATATCCGGGACCATGTTTCTAAATTAGTTCTACTCTATGTTGAGATGACTTCATAGTCTAATTGCAATGCTCTTCATTGGTTCCACGCTACTGCATTCGGCATGCAATCATCCATTCAGGGCGTAAACATGTGAGCGGACAAAGCGGACTATTAACAGCGGAGCGGACTCTGGCCCATAAACATTTTCCATATTACAACTTCCACGTGAGCGGACTTTTACCTAGGATCCATACATTTACACGATGCATGCGAAGCGAATAGATGTCTCCTGGGGGAAAGGGGGATTGATTGTAGGTCAAGCTGGTGATATGACCAAAGATAATGGTGGATAATAGGGTACGAGGATGGGAGGGGCAACAAGTCTTTTAAATGAGCCACTTTCTCAACTAACTATATGAAGCTTGAAGAGTTATTATGCCATTTCTATTATAATAAACAATTGTCCGCCATTCCGCTCCTCTTATACCACGAGAGCGGATTTCTAGTCTTAAACTTATTATTCGCCCCTGGTGCCAAGTGACGGGTCAAGATGAACGGTAGAGCTCAGTTCGCTTGCGTTACATGTCGGTATGGTACTTTGGTCTTTCTATCTCGGGGATAGTCGCTTATCATACACAGGCGATTGAAACGCAAATGCCCCAAGGAATTACCCTCTTGCTCATTGGTGAGGTTTAGCAAAAGTAGTTAAGCTACGTACTATGAATACTTACTGAGGACATTTGATAGTGCCTTCGGCTCGAAAAGCAATGCGAATATCCACCACGGGTCCGGAATCTATATGAGAACAAGACTCCCGATTCATCGATTAGTCCTCGGGAAACTAATGGGGAAGTTAATCCACCGATATCAAGTAGTTTTCCAGCAGAGTCAACCCTAAGTTTGAGTCCCATACCAGATCTTGTCTTGGGGCATGGAGACATCCATACGTTCCCAGCGATGTTCTTCTTAGAATCTGACGTCTGCACCAAGCCTTTGGCTTCGGAACCTTGTCAAGCAACAGGTATCATAGGACCCCCTTGCAACCTTTCTCCAGAGGCAGATGCAGTCTGTGAGAAGTATTTCTCTGCCGTTCACCGTTGGCTACCCATACTGAGTAGGAAACGCGTCCGGCGTCATATCGCCGAAAATGGGTCGGCGCCTGACTGTCCCTCTCAACTTTTATTTATTTGCATGAAGCTAGTATCGGAACCAGTACCAGCAGAAGTATCTGCCAGGGCGAATATCGCCTACCAAAGGGTTTTGGAGACTTTGTTCAAAGTTGAGAATTCCTGTCTACCCTCCCTTCAGCTCCTCCAATCCGTCATCTTGATATCCGCTTATGAACTTGGTCATGCGATATATCCGGCAGCCTATCTGCACGTTGGTCATGCTGCTCGACTCTGTGCGATGATGGGGTTTCACGATCGTAAAGCTGCAAGTCAGCTGTTCAAAGATTCAATTACGTGGACATCGCGGGAAGAAGAGCGCAGGACCTGGTGGGCAGTCTTCTGCCTTGACAGGTACTTCTACACCCAACTTACACGATGGTTACCGTCATTGATAATAGTTGGCTTACGTATATCTAGAATCACTAACCAGGGCACCAGCGGATTGCCTTTCGCAGCGCCCGATCCGAATCCAGGAGAGTTATTACCGTGCCCGGAAGTTCCATGGATTGAAGGTGGAATCGGCTTTAACGAACCCCTTTTCGCGACATCGTTCTCCAGTAATACAAGTTTAGGATCATTCGCCAATATGTGCCAGGCTGCGCACGTCCTCGGCCGTGTATTGCGACACCGCGATGAGCTTCACAGTAGTCGTCTTGCCCTTGGTTTCCGAGTATCGGAAGCAAGACAGCTCCACCAGATTCTCGTGTCATTGTCCTCCCATCTAAGCAGCACCTGCGAGCAATCCCTTCTGCTCGATAGTTCCGTGTCGGTCCCTCTGGCTTTATGTTTCTCTGCCCGCCTTATTTTATACGATATATATGCGTGCAATGAGACCTATTCAACGGACTATGGTAGATCTTCCGAAGAAGCTGAGTTGCAGAAAGAGACTATGGCAGGAATTTTTAGCGTTACTAGGGGTATATGGCAGCTCGCATGCCAATTACTTGAGTCTATTGACCAATCAAGCAGAAACGGGCTTGAAAATCTAAGCCCGCTTCTATGTCACTGCTTATATTTAGGGGCCGGGGAGAGCGAGTGGCTCATTCTTGAACATCAAGATTCAAGTGCAAGTACATGGCTGAAGGATATTGTTAGACTTCTTCGGGTCATTGGGAAACGATGGCAAGTTGCAGGTAAGTAAAATGTATAGTCACCTGAAGCACGTAGAGAAATCTTTGGAATCTAATACTCTGCAGATATTTACTTAGCACAGATCTATAAATGGCCGGGATATAATAGCTTGGGGATGTTATAGGGGATTCACGTAGTACTAGTTAAACTAATAGACTACCTACCTACGTAGAGAATCTATTTCAGAATATAATTTGCAACCGATTTGGACAACACTCAAAACTGTTAGCTTGGCACGTAATCTCAAAGTCGGCCTCGAACTTTGATCTCGAACGACCTAATAAGAAGGTAGGCTAGAAAGGCCACGACAACAGCAAATTCGAAGCCGAGATCTCCTGTCTTCTTTGCGATAGGTCCGGTATACCAATCCGTCTGCATAGACGGGATGATGAAAGCCCACGCGATTAGGACGGACGACAACGCACTCAACCCTGTCGGCAATGCGCGACTATCGTTCCATATTTTGGGGTTGAGACTATTAGGATCACCTTTCCGGAACCATAAATATTCGGTTAAGAAGCAGGTAACCGACGCGCCTGCGTAGTAACCGATTATGCTGAGAAATGCTGTTACCGACGTGACGAACGATCTTGAAGCAGGGATCGCCACAGCAATAATAACTGCAGTAGCAACAACAGCTAATACGATACGAGGAACTCGACGTAAAAAAGGGGCCACGGCAGTCAGGTTGAAGGAGATAGTATAAACGTCGCGGCCGCAAGTACCAAGAACAGAGAGACCGAGGATCACTAGAATGAATCGGCCAAAGTCGCCGAGTCGGTTAATTAAGATATTCCCAATTACGGCACCGATACCACCAGCTTTATAGGCGGCTGTCCAAGAAGGTACAGTGAAGACAGCACCGCCGATAGCTGCGCCAAGAACCATCAATAGCGAGAATGGTAACGCGATGCCGAATAAGCAATACAAGGCAAGTCGGAAACGCGGTGCGGTCGGCGGCATATAACACGCATAGTCGCCTGCGACGTTACTCCAAGTAATCATGTTACCGGCTGCAAACGCCACGATTCCCATGTATTCCTGGGCGGTGGTTCGTGTTGGCAGCGGCGTTTGCTGCCAAAGCTGATCCCCTGCTGCACCAACGAGAATAATGATAGCGATGAGCGTTGGGATCCAAGCCCACCGCGTGAAGAAATGCATTACACGGTACCCCATAAATCCTATGGCTAACGATATGACCATGATGATGGTTATCGCGGCCTCAACAGGTAATGTGCCCGGCCAGACAGCAGCAAGGCATTGCGCACCGTTGATGCTAGCAGTAACACCAAACCCACCGACCGTAAGCGTCACTACCACGGAGGTTAGGACGTTGCAATATTTTCTATTTTGTCTCCGAGTTTAATATTTTATTATCCCAAAGTATGAGTTCATCACGGGGACTCACCCGAAACAATACCGCGATTGGATCATCTGCCGCATCCCCGTCAGCGGCGCAATGGTAATAATGTACGCAGCCGGGACCGCGAATAGGAATTGGAGGAACACGATCATCAACGCGGCGTCGCGCAACGACATTCCGAACCCGAGAGTCGTCGCCGATCCAATACCAATCCTACCAGCATAGATAGGTTTTAGCTTCTCATTCTTTTGGGATAATAGATACCAGAGCCTCTTGGTTTGTCATACGGTAATAAGCTCGTCATTGACGTAGCGAAGATGGTTAATACGTTCACGTAACGCGTATCAGTTCGCTTCTCGATTGGCACGGGCTCTGCGCCTCGCATTTCAACGCCATGATTTGAGAATTTGGTCCAGATCGATGATCTCGGAGCTTGAAACTGGTCTTCAATCTCGCCGATTTCACTCATCGCCGCAGACGATGACTCCTTAAGACCCGTCTCTACGTCCTGCGCTAGTTCCTCCTTCTTTTCGACTATATCGTTAGCCATGATGTCTTTCGATAAGCGCAACGTAGCACAAAGAGTCCGTGTCTTCGTTTACCTCCGGTCGCAAGCTATCTTTCTATTGACATTGAGGCTCTAGGTAGATGGTCACAGAGAGAACCCCAGCCTTTTGGCTATCTACGCATCCATCCACCTCCGACGCGGATCCTATTCCGAATCGCTAGTGCACCCATTGAGGTAGTATCATGCAGAGTGATAGATTCATTATAGGCAAGCTATTGGTTCGGTAACTTATTGCTTTCGGGGTTAACACCAAACTACGAGACCCTGGCTTCTATACCAGGGTAAAGTGGTAAGTTGTACGGACTCGGAAGCTTTGTGACCTATCAGTTTCGGCCCGAGCAACCTCCTTTTTGCAGGATCTTAGCCGAGAGAATTTACTACGCAAGTCATACGTATAATTATTGATTCAAGTTGGAGACGACTTTTTAGTTCTCTTTTCATTTATATCCTCGAGGTCGGTATAGGTATGCTGTTCTATGGACTTCTGAAACGTCACGCCTGTTATGTTTACTATATCGGGTATTATCAAACCTTGTAATGGTCTGTATAGTTGTTTAGCAGCCCCTTCACAACTTATCTCAAACCAAACATTTAACTTCATATGTAATTATACTTAATCGAGTCTACAAGATATGGTCATGGGGGTTTGTGCCTGGAGGTCAGTTGATCATCTTCCAATTCCAATATCTCACCAGTGTGCTCGGGCTTGGATATAAAGGCCTTGAGGCTAAATACAATGGGGTTACCTTCGCTCTACACCGGAAGACGAAAATCCAATCGCTCAGCTGCCTGTTATCGTGGTTGATATTTTCATTGATCTTATAATCCTAGACTCAATTGCGAGATAAAGTGACACTTTTCGCGTCAAGACTATGATTCGTTATATCAAGCGACGTGAGGAAGGCTTCTAAAATCGGGTTTCGTCTTAATCCTTCGTGACCACTATCCGCCCGCGTTCCTTGTCACTTAGATGGCGGCTTTTGATATCTTTCTCATAATAATCCTTGGTCTTGTGTCGTGCCTACATGCGACTGCCGAAGAGGACACTGCGTATCCTCCATGCGAAACGCTGTCGACATTTTCCATTCAAAAATGGCAAGTTGACACTAACCTTGACGTTGATTTTGCGTTCCGTCTGTCGACTGGCTTCGATGATTATACATCGCTGTGCGCTGGGCAATGGCGGGGTATAGAAACCGAGTGGCAAGAATGCGACGAGAATTCCGAGGACTCCAGTGCCTTGTTTAGAGGAACATCCAGTGGGTATCTTGATGTAACGCATAGATATCTCTGCAAGCGACCGGGTGAGGCCAAGAAACGGAACGCTATTGCTTTAGCCGTCGCAAATGGTACTGTGATCCTGGACTTCTCTCAGAGTAGCGCTCTCACATTCAACGCGTATATAAAGACGATGCACCGAAGGCCCAAGACAGAGTGCGTGGATGCGTCGTATCATCCGGAGTGGATTGCTGATGGTTTCGAGTATGAAGTCGGATACTTGAATACACCCGGTGGTCCAGGACCGGGCGGAATTGCTGGTGTGGTCGCCTCAGTGAGCTTTGACTTACTAAACAAGGCAAACGACCTCTCTATTCACTGCTCTGCGTCATATCTATCAGGATCGCTCTCTCTCGAAAATGATACAATCATTGATCCAAATAAAGATTGGCCGTGTCCCAGCCCGTACGGGAGTGATCTGATACCCCCTGGGGAGTATCCCACAACCTCGTTCAGGTTTGACAAAGCCAAGCGCCAATTCTCGTTACAACAAAAATGGAAATGCGTTGACCATGATAAAAGGTGAGTATCAAAACTAGGTTCCCGGGTTGAAAAATCTCGTTCGCTTGGCTGACAGGGCTAAATCGATCAATGAAGCGTTTCGTTTTCCGCAAGGGGTGGCACAATCTTACCGCCAGAATGCACAACGATTCCACGCTCGAATTGTAACACCACCAAGTTCGTCATTAAATGAGATTTAGAAACGGCAATTTCTATCGTTTGACACGACTGTTCTTAAACTCTGGTGTTGAAAATTGACATAAAAATGGAGCGGGTGCCTAAATGTGAGGAAGGTTAAGGGGTGACTTGGTTTTGATCTAAATGAGCACCGCCAATTATGTGGCATAGGGCATCCTCGCACAAATTTGAATCCTGACGCTCCGCAACCCAGTCCTTGTAGCCCAGCCAAGAGTTATTTATCTCTTCTTCTCTCTCTCCTTTGTTTATGAGGTCAGTCAAGCAGCACCTAAGCTTACCAAATCCTACGAAGGCGGTGCTGACTGTCCGATGTGCACTCTAAACATGATGCGGCTGAACTAGTTAACCGCAGTAGCTGAACCGAGTGAGGCTTGGTCAAAGTCCGAGAGACTAGGGTAAGAAATCCACCCTGCTTGAGATTATATTGAATTTGATTGGTCCAAAAGAGGATGAATTGTTTCTTGTAAGTGAAAAAGCTTGATATAGCATCATAACCAATGCGTCGGGTCTTCTATAAAACACATCTTTGCTCACTCGTATTTTCTTCTATCTCTTCTACTTGAGTCAATTTGTGAATTAGATGCGTGTCTATTCTGTGGGACCTCTATCTTCTCTTTGGCTCATAGAACTATTTACCATGGCCGGTATCAACTTCTTACCAGAATCCATAAGGAATCCAAATAATTGCCAGAAGGACTTAGTCCACGGTATTAATTATTCTTACGGTTATAGACCAAGCCTGGCTGCTGGCGTAACCTTTTCTATTCTCTTCGGAATCGCATTCTTCGGTCACTCATTTCAAACTATCCGTCTGAAGCGATGGACGTCGGCGTTACTTAGCGTTGGTGCTCTAAGTATGACTATGTATAACCCTTATAGTAATTTTGACGGCGAAGAAAACTAATTGGTGCTGCAGCTGAACTGATTGGATGGATTGGTCGCACCTGGTCTGCCGAATGTCCTTACAATCGAAATGCCTTCCTAATGCAAATCACGACGCTTATTATCGGACCTGTATTCTACACGGCGGCTTTGTACGTTTTGCTTGGCGCGCTTATCAGAGTACTAGGGCGTGAATACAGTCTCATTTCAGCGAGGATGTATACCATCGTATTTTTAACTTGCGACATAGTGTCACTTGTTGCTCAGGTAAGTACCGTGGCCTCGCTTTGGATCATCTCAAGGCGCGTTCTTCTTACTATGAATTATGTTAACATGACCTCTAAAAACACTAGGCCGCTGGCGGGGCCATGGCTTCAACTGCGTCAAATGATCCTGACGGCACCAAACTGGGAACCAATATAATGGTTTCTGGTGTGTTGTTTCAACTTGCGGCCATGACTCTATTTGCTTTACTCGCACTAGACTTCCTCCGGAGGTCGGCTAAGTTGGGGATGCCACGAGAGTACAACAAAGTCCTCATCGCCTTATTCGTGTCACTCGCCGCTATATTTGCCCGGAGTATTTTCCGGGCCGTGGAGCTCTTAGAAGGGTGGAACGGGTACTTGATGATGCATGAGATATACTTCATTACTCTTGATGGAGTTTTAATGGTTTTGGCTGTCGTTATATTCCTCCCCTTCGACCCAGCGTGGATAATCCCCAAGAATCACCGCACAACGGAAAAAGATAATGGCGAATCAAGTGAGTTTAGCACTGGTGTTTGATACATGTGAATACGAGGAATCTATTCTAGGATTTTGATTAATTGGGATACATTGTATCGGGAAAAGCAGAAGGTCATAGAGTAGTTGGCCCGGTTTCTATAAAGAGATTATTAGGATACATGATAGACCTGTAAGATATACGTACCTGAAGTTAAATAGAAAGCTTAAACTTAAGACATGTAACGATATTACCTCTTGTTAGTGAATAGCCAGGCTCCATTGTGACATCTGGACAAAGAGCTCGTGGTTAATCTGGTCGTGCTTCTTATATTTGTTTCTGTAATCACAACGGCATTATTGCTAAAATTGTGCTTTGATACGAATCCAGTTTGGGGCTCCACGTTTAAATCGTCTCAACGCATTGTGGAAAATGTGGTAGTCTGTGGTTTGCAGAGTACTGAACCATCCATTAGATAGACAATTCCTTTAGTTGGTAGGAATATTGAACATCGCACTGTCGTGGACAACTGAGGAAAAGGTGCATTTCTTTGTTAATATTGTGAAACATCGAACGAAAGGTAGTGATCTGGAACAATTAAAGTGTTAGCAAACAACAGCAGGCAAGGCAGCTCCGCCAGCTTATAGAGAAACAATGTGGAAGCCTGATAAAATAAAATATTATATAAGAAGCGCTTTTCTACCATGAACTATCTCACCATGTGCATGCCTACCATCCTCCATGATATTATTGCCTTGATAATCAAAAATATCGGTTTCGGCGAGCTTTCCCTGTAGCCGGAGGCCAGCATGGAGGGCAACGTACCCAAATCTAGAGCTCCTGTACGACGAGTCTTGGTCCGGACCAAGACCGGCCTGGCGCCAAAGGGCTCTGGTTCAAAACGAATCGGTTTCCTTCGAGGCTTATTCCAAAAGCTCGGATTGGCGAAGGACAATTCAGAAGTGGATGCGGTTACAAAACAAAGCGCCGAATTCGAGGTCGAGGATGCAAGCTTTCTCTCGGTTACAGTATTTGATAATCCTAGTGAAGTCTTTTTAAGATCAGATGGTACGCCATTAGTACGCACAAGGTCAGTACCAACTACGCATTATCAGACTACCCGGGCCCTTTGGGAAGAGGTGAGCACGATTGAATCATTCCAATGGATTCCTCGCAAGGTGACCTCTTTCCGAGACATCCAAAATGGTGAAATTGAAAGCCGTATGCAGCATGTTATCATGCGGTGTTCAATGGATGGTTATGATATAACCCTTCAGGAGGCGTATGACGTGCTGCGATTGGTAGAAGGAGCTGTTGGAGAGGCTGTTGAATATATGAAGGTGTTGAGAGATTTTGATAGTTGAATCAGGTAATTATTAATTACTATAGCATCAAATATATAGGACTGGTCCTTTCATGGCGAGGCGGGAAGATTTATACAGGCGTCGCGAGTGTTAATCCTCGATAGAATGCAATTCTTATTTCACCATTGATAATTCGTTCCAAATGGTTAATATCTAAGTGTCTCCAAAGTTCGTTTTTGAACTGCAGCTCTTCTCGGGTTCGCATGACATGTCAGCCTACACCGATCACTATCGATGGCACATAACAGTGACAACACGAAAAATAAGTGGCAACTAGGTACGTTATGCTTGAATGCCCATCATACTTAGTAGAGTAGCCCGTGATTAGTATATACGTAGCTCATTCGGGGACCGACCTAGATTACTGTGACTCGGCCGACTTCGTACTTCGGAGTGTCTCGGATTTACGGGCATACGTACTCGTAACTAAACTACCAATTAGGAAGAAGTGGACAGACTGTTTTGGTATAAAATGTGAACAGCTTTCCGAACTTTAATTCTTGAGTATCTAGGTAGGTACCTAAGGTAATATTGAATACGTCCGAATCTCGTCAGCAACTACAATGGGTTCAATCTTATCGCCGAATCAGGAGGTTACAGACTCAATGGAAGACTACAGGCAATGGAAAGCAATGGGACAGGGAGGTACATCACTCGACTGGACTGGATATATGTCTCAGGTTAGCGCTGCAGAGACCCAGGCGTTTGGTGCCGACGAGACAATCGAGCCTGGTTTCTATGACGATCCCGAGAAGCGGGCCACCGGATGGAAGAAAGCCACAGAGCAACAGAAGGCCAATGCTCTAAGATCATTTCTAAAGGAGACGCTTCCAGTAAGGTCGGGGTCCCGCGCTAGGTCAAAGCCTTATGTATTTCCTCAGCGTGAGAGGAATGCCGATTACCCTCACGATCCAGTTGTCAAACAGGTACGTCTCATTTATATTTTATTTTATGGATTGTCCTATGATTCCAGCCCGGCTGATATCGATGAAGGCATATCTGGAGCCTTTCAATAGGTTAGGCGAAATCAACACGGATACCGAATGGAAAACTTCGATACTTGAGAAACACGGTCAGGCACTATTTGTGAAGGACTCTGTCCCTCTTTCGCCTCTGGTCGCTTCGGCTTCTCGAGAGATCTGCCACATTCATGGGACGGATCTGTCTGGTCACGTCACGTTGTCGTTCGTGGATGCGGCGGAGGTTATCTCCAAAGGTTGGGGGGAACGTCATCGTCTGAGCGGCACTGACTGGGTCCACCTCGGATTCACGATGCTCTACGTGCCGAACACGGTAGAAGAAACGGAGATACTTATGAAGATTTTTCAGGCTGGTATTGATTATATGAAGAGCGGTTGACTTCCGATATTTACAGGTTTGCTCTATTAGAATACATCATGACTACCTCCTAAAAGATTGCATATTTACTCCGGTATTTGGATTTCTTTGAATCTCTTGGTGTTGTCCGTAATTGCGACCTCGACTGGGATACGTTCCATGCTGCTCGCACCAAAAAACCCGTGCACTCCTTTCGTTCGGGTGAGTACATACTCTGCGTCCTTGACCTCAGCAATTGGGCCACCGTGACATAGGACGATCACGTTCTCCTTCACCTTTACTACCGCATCTCGGATATCTTGGATTAGTTTGACACTTTCGTCTAATGTCTTCCCCGTTTTCCCTCCGATACCCTTACTCGTCGTTAAGCCCATGTGCGCGACTATGATATCAGCACCTGCTTTTGCCATACTGACTGCCTCGTCGACATTAAATACATAGGGCGAGGTAACAAGGCCCATTTCAGAAGCGATGCGTATCATATCAACTTCTACTTCGTAACCCATCCCGGTTTCCTCGAGGTTAACCCTAAAATTTCCATCCATAAGTCCGACGGTGGGGAAATTCTGAACGCCACTGAACCCCAACTCTTTCAGCTGCTTCAAGAACCGCCGCATATCCCGAAAGGGGTCTGTTCCACAAACGCCGGCAAATACGGGCGTATGTCTCACAATCGGTAGAACTTCCCGCGCCATATCCACAACAATGGCGTTGGCATCGCCGTACGGCAATAGGCCTGCAAGAGAACCCCGACCGGCCATCCGGTAGCGACCCGAATTGTAAATGATAATTAGATCGGCGCCACCGGCTTCAACGAATTTAGCAGATAGGCCAATTCCCGCCCCAGCGCCCACAATTGGGAGACGCGAATCTATTACAACCCGTAGGCGCTTGAGGATATCTGCTCGAGAGAATTGTACCATGATGATTTCTGAGAGGGTCGGGCGTAATTTGTGACACTCACAACACTCACAGAGAGAGGTGGTGGTGGCTTGAGACAAAAAAAAAAAAGAAAGTGTTGGTTTAAAGCTGCCAATGATGTCCCTTGCAACTAACCAATGTGGCCAACGTGGTGGGCATCGCGCGTCATACGTAATAGTTAGCTCAAATCATCGCCCGAATAATGTGTTATTATTCGACCCTTCCCCGCCTCCGTGCAACCTATTATTCAAAGACTAAAGAAAAATAGTTAAATTATGCGAACGGAGCGTGTCTTAGGTACCTACCTAGGTAGGTAGTTACCTATGCATGTAAGATAGGAGGGTTATGTATTTCAGCAGGAGCAACGTTGGAAATTGCGAAGAATACTTCCTTTGTTTACTTGTTCTGACTCTACCTCTAGGTAGTTAACTACCTCTCTTTGATCACTTTATAATTTCAAGGAACAACGATGTCTCCACCGAGAACTTCTATTGCCGTGATTGGCACGTTGGATACCAAACTCGACGAATTTCTTTATCTGAGGTCTCAGATCCTCGAGAAAGACCCATCAATAAATGTCATTCTAATCGACGCAGGCCGATCAGCTGTAGAGCATGAAGCGATAACTATCACGAAAGATGAGGTGGTGGATGCTAGTGGGTTTCGACGAGATAAGGACGACTTCATGTTACTTCCCCGCGGTGACCTTATCAAAACTACCACCAAAGGGGCTATAAAAGTAGTTGGGCAACTGAAAGACAACGAAGAGATCCAGGCCATAATTAGCCTCGGCGGTAGCGGAGGGACCAGCATCTCCTCTGCCGTCATGCGAGAGCTTCCCGTGACATTCCCCAAGTTGATTGTCTCCACTGTTGCCTCTAGCGACGTAAGCTCTTATGTCGCAGAGACTGACATTACTATGATGTACAGTGTGGTTGATATCGCTGGGTTAAACGAGGTGTTGAAGGCAGTAATCCAAAATGCGGCCGCGGCAATTGTGGGTATGGCCAAGGCATATGCTGACAAGATAAGCAACGACGGCCATAGAGGCATCAAGACTACTAAAAAGGGTATTGGCATAACCATGTTTGGCGTTACTACAAAGGGGGTGGACGCTGCACGTAGGTGGCTTGAATCCCACGGATTCGAAGTCTACGTGTTTCATGCCACGGGGTCTGGGGGACGGTCGATGGAAAGGCTAGCTAAAGAGGGCCGATTGCATGGCATACTAGATCTGACTACCACCGAGCTGGCCGATGAGTTGGTTGGTGGCGTTTTTAGCGCGGGCAGTGGCAGACTGACGGCCGCTGCTAGAGCAGGCATACCTCAAATCGTCAGCGTCGGGGCCCTGGATATGGTTAACTTCGGACCTAGGGATACTGTGCCCAAGGAATTACGCGACAGGAGACTAATCGAGCACAATCCCTCAGTGACCATCGTAAGAACAACAGAGCAAGAATGTGAGGAACTAGGGAAGAGAGTGGCACAGAGACTCAAGGAGAATTGCGTAAGGCCCGACTTGACCGAGGTATGGCTTCCTTTAAGGGGTATTAGCGCCCTTGATGTAGAAGGACGGCCTTTCTATGACAAATCATGTGATAGGTTCTTATTCGAGGCTATTAAAATTGGCCTTGAAGGGAGTGGGATATTAATCAAGGAGCTTGATACGGATATCAATGACCCAGGTTGGTCAGAGAGCATAGCTAAAAGATTGAGCAAACTCATCGACCTGAAAGGATAGTGTCATCGCTTATAGAGAACGGCAGACTCTATGAAGGCATTCACTACTTTTCAGACAGACGCCGTATAATATAATAATTAGGCGAATTCAACTCTATGGCAACACTATACTATTTACCAGAGACCTATTTATTGGGCATCCTTAACTGCCTCAGCAAGAAGCCTCTCGGTCTTCTCAGATCGTGGTTTGAAAACTACATCAAGCTTTCCAGGATGACTCGATAGTCCAGTGCTAAATTGAATAGTTTGCTCAATAGGCTTTCCATCTGGTCCAACAGGTTTCAATATGTCGGTTGTGGCTATGAGAGTCGCCATAATTATCCACACAGATGCCTGTGCTAGATGGCGCCCGACGCATACTCTATGTGTCTTTGTTAAACATCCACCCCGTGGTGATACAATATGGTATACTTAACTCACCTGCGACCGAAGCCAAATGGCCCAACAAGTAGAGGCTCACCGTCTCCACCCTCTTCCTTCGGGATGTATCTGTCTGGATTGAATTTCTCCGGGTTCTTATAAACATTTGGGTCTCTGGACATTGCGAAAGTATTATAATAAACTACAGTCCTGTAAAGAGGTAAGTTAACGAATACCACGCGTCGACCTTCTAATATAATGCGTACCCTTTAGGAATAAACATCCCATTATAAACGTCGTCTTCCAGAGACTTATGAGGTATTCCGATGGGTGACAAAGGCCTCCATCTTGAAACCTCCTCGACCAAGTAGTCAATATAACGTAAATTTGGCCTGTCCTGAAACGTAGGTAACCTTTCTGTTCCCACTACTCTATCAATCTCGGCTCTGGCCTTTGCAAATACCTCGGGATTCAGCATCATATTCAAGATAGCGATAGTCGTTGTAGCGAAGGTCTAAAGAACACTATCAGCTCTCGTGATCTAGCCTTGACTGAAAACCCGTAACTAACCGTATTAGAACCCGCAATAAAAACAGCACCGGATGCACCTTGGATATCTTGAAGCGTAAACTCATTAGGAACACCTTCATCCTCGTTTTCTTTGTACTTGGTGAGAAGTGAATACGCAAATGACGGATTAGCCGTTCCCGCATCCTAGATTATTAGTATTAGCACTGATATTAAAATCTATACATCACAAAGACCTACAAACTCCCTCTTGATGGCTGAGAACGGGATGTCATGTAAGTTCTTGATAGCCCATCCCCACCTTCTCGCATGTTGCAAACTTTTTGAACAGTTGAGAAGTTGTGGAATATATCGAACTTCACGATTGGTTAGTCGGACTGGAACAGTTTCTTCTAATTAGGGGGCATACATGACGGCAGGTAATCAACTAAAGCTGTTCCAGGATTTCCTCCTCCTCCAGTTGCCATATTAGCATCTATAGCAATTTTGATATAGGGGTCATCATCTGACATAACGGTCACGCCAAATCCTATACGAAGAACTATGGAGGAAGCAAACCTTCGTCCAATGTTAGTTACGGAGTAGAATAATGATTCGTTCCTGTCCTTACCGCCGCAGTGAGAAATCCCACGCCTCGGGGCGCTTCAAAATTCTTGAAACCGCCTTCCTGGCCTCGTCTTCTTGAATTGGTCGATAGTTCGTAATTGCTGTCTTGGTAAAGCCTGTCTGTAAAGCCGAACGATGCAGCCGAAATCTTGGTCCGTATGGAAGAAAAGTTAATGTCAAGCCCCATCCCATAACATCGAATAGAACAAATCTGGGTCTATCTTGATAATTGGCACCACGCCTATCCAGAACCTCATTCGCAGCCTTCTGAGTATTTAGGACAACCATATGGTTTCCTAAGACATTAAAATAAACAATATCAGAGTCTATCACCCAATTAGTGACTATAAAGTGAATTTACCCAATCTCTATAAATGTTTACTTACTATACTGCTTGGCGTATTCCATGTGTTTAAGGTGCGCATTTTCCGTTGGTAGCCTCCTGAAATGCCCGAGAATTGGCTCTCCTGGAGGAGACGGTGGCAATGGGTATGGAAATCTTGGATAAAGGATCCTAAAAACACTATAAAGAAACAGTCCGGTGATAACAAGCGCGATGCCTAAGCGTGTAGGTGACGCGATAAATGATCCAGAAGCGTCCATATTGGGCAGTGTCACCAAGTCCTTTTGAGCTTGGAATTGCCCCTTTTACATGCACATAATAATCATAGCCTCCCAATCGTGTTTGTCTTTAGTTCCGAGTCGCCTTACTGCTTTCCACGTTAGGGTAGCCGCAGTAGTGTTGAATTTAGTCTTAGTCTTAATCTTAGGTATAATCTAGTTCCTGCCATATGTCAGGGTAACTTTTGAAATACGGATATCGATGTGGTAAGAGACACAAGATGAGGCCAACTCATGGTCTGGAAGGGTTATTAGTGAGTTACCACGGTATCCCAGCCCTATACCCCGCCACAGAAGAGTCCTGCCAATTATAAAATTGTAAACAAGAGGTATATGTTGAGATGTATTAAAGACGCACCATGGAAGCCATGTAATGTAACTGTCCGTAAGGATTCATGCAGGGGTGCGTACGGTGCGCAGCGTTTGGTCCGATATTTCCGATTGGTGAACTGGGTGAAGTTGACTGTCTGAGGTACCCTATAACCAATATCCAGCGGCGTTAGGCGTATAGACGTTAAGCATCGCCAAAATGGAGAGGCGTACCTTACCGCATTTCGTTCACGCTCGGGATTGGGCCGCATCTAATTTTGGGACCGTAGACTGGGACGACTACTAGGGCTATTCATTCACGTACCCAGCCAACACTGGTATATCAGAGCCATGGCAATATATAGCACATCCACAAAAGCATTCAGGATATCAAACCAGGCACTCTAGTTCAATTTTTTTGTTGCCTTCTTATAACCATGATTCATTCCCCAGATACTCACCGTTATCCATTACTCCTTTCAAGTACGTCCAGACGCTACCTAGGTATCTAGGTACTCATCCTGATGTAGGATGACTACAAGAGTATATGTAATGTGGATTGTAGTTTTGATAATGACCACGAAGGTTAATCTCATTGGTGATATTACTGCATTGTTTAGCTCTGTCTCACTGGAACCTTCATATGGTATATATCATCACCGTGAACGATTATGCTTACCTACCTAGGTACCCAGTCCTAGGCTCAGATGTCCAATAGTTGATAAAAACCGCATTATCTCTCACATTAAACATCAAAAATCAGAATAACTTTCAAATACTACTATACTACTGCTTCTTGCTGATCTGGTTTCTTGGAGCTCAGTGGTTAACGCTCAAAATTGATGTTATATGAGAGGTACCTAACATAGAGATAGATAATCAATATTTTTACTGGCATTCCTGATAACCGAGTTTTTCAAGTTCTTTTCTGACCATTTACATGATAATGATGACCACCCGTTTACTTGATGGCCTTATCGTTCTAGACAGTCCCAGGAAGGCAGATTCTAACATGCCATGGGGACCCCTTGCCACCATCATTCTCCAGATGGTGCCGATACGTATGACCAAGAGGAACTCGAGCACAGAGCTAAACAGGTACATAAGGGCGATGCAACACGTAATGTGTGGTTCTCTCCTGAGACGCATCTAGTCTAGTCATCGCCTATGTCCTGCCACTTTACCAATAACGGTTGTACGTCGTTTTTAACCCAGATTCTTCATGTAGTCTTATATATTGTCTCCAATATAGTATTAAAGCTACATCCACTTCCAACCTATAAGCTCGTACCGTAGCTTAAGGATTTTGAACTTTCTACCCCGTCAAAGCTGATTCCAAAGGGCTTGACTGTGAATTATGTTTTGCCGCTCACGCTGTAAGAAACTGATGGATATTAGATAGATGCGCGTCCCTGACGGCAGGCCCACACCGAAGCAGCTGTAGGGAGTCACTAATAGGACAAGCGAATAGACGGACGCTCGTATACGAATTATAGTATTTGAGACCTTGACGAATTCGACTCGATAGTAAATTAGAAGACGTGAATATATCTAAATACTTGAGTACAAGTTTATCAATATCATAACTTCCTGACTTGGACATCAACCCCGGAAACTTTGAGGCTTTAGGCACCTGATAACTTGGCCACACCAATTATACCTATTGCCGAAACCATGTAAGTTGACATGGCAGGATTAGGTAAAGTATCGACTAATTTCGGCGGTCAGCTATCCCGAGTTGTTGCGGAAGCCGTACGGCAAACCAGGCCATAGCAAGGGTCGAGTTGCATCCAGTCTCCAATACGAGGTTTTGAGGGGACATCATAGAGAAAGATAGCACCACTCCACAAGCGCTGCAACTTGCCCAGCCGGTCTTGGCTTGTGTTTAACAGGAAGTCGATAGTTTGTTCTAGCATTATTATCGTGTATATAAAGTCTGAGCAGGTTTGAGACCTAAAGAGATGATATATTATTGCTTTCATCAAGTCAAACCTCTATAGTGGACTGAACGCCGACATCTACCTATCTAATACAACCTTTCAAAATGCGCACGTCTATCATCGCAACTCTCGCTACTATTATCGCATTCGCGAGTGCAACTCCCACGCCTCAGGCAGATCCTCCGGAGACCGATCTTTGCCTACAGCGAAAGTTCTTGTCGGCAAGCTTATGTTCGGAAATTGACGCTACCTACACCAATGAGACCTTGCCAGACCTTGGTTGGTATTGCTGTTGGTACCAGGGACCATTTGCGCCTCCGCCAGCTCAGCCGGTGTCGTAAGTTACCTTTTTAATACAAAGTCATAGGTACCTAATGTAAAAAAAAAGAGAGAGCACCAAACTGATAATGATATGAATAGGGCATGGTTGACATTTGCGGAGGACGGCTCAGTTGCAAACCGTTGCTTGACCAGTGGAACTTGTAAAGAAGGTTTACCAGACGGTCGTAGCTAAATCTGAAGAACGGATTTGAAAAGAATTAACTAAACGAATACGATACGAAAGTCAATTCAGAAGTAAAATAATCCTTGAGTCTGCTTTACTGGTCTTTTTATAAAGCGCTATATCGTGTTGAGATAATTCGACAAGATGTTGTTATAGTTACGAGTAATTCAATGTTGATTGAGTAAAGTTTCTAATGAATGGGCTCGGTCCAGTAATTCTCAGTATAACTCAGCGCCTAAGCCTACCTAAAAGCTAAAGGTACCTCTAATCACCTAACCCCACCATAGTGCTATTTCGTATCCCGGGTATCACGTCGTGATAATCGATTTACGCTAAAATGCTAATCTTGTCAGCGGGTCTTCTCGGTTGACTGTTTCTGTACCCACCCCGGCCACCTCCAAGTCCAATTCAACACTTACAACAAAGAGAGCACCAACCGAATTGCTACTCTTACAACACCTCCGATATGGCGATAACTCCAACCTTGAGGCGCTATGCCGGTCCTCAACCAGTTACGCAGCGAGCGCAACCAGCGCAACCTCTACCGAGACCTGCCGCACCGATACCCAACCGAGTGAACCCCTCTAGTCCCGAATACAAGCGAGCCGCCAGAAAATATACGCAGTTAATGGTTGCCCTACCCATCCTGCTAGTTACTTCATGGTATTTATTCGACCGACTTGTGTTAGGTCATGAGCCCGGGCCGCTACCTAAGAGAACCACTTTAGATACAACTATAACGACAACGGAACAGAAGAAGAATTGAAGACAATTCCAACGGCTCCAAATAAAAGGGGGGGGGGGGGGGGGGGGGACGAAACACCATTTCGGCATCGTCGATGTCAAGCCATTATATATCGACATGTAAGCAACGCGACGCGTGTTTATTCTCATTCAGAGGCAATGGTCCGAGAGTCACGACAAGTAGTGGTGGTTTAGGATCCAACAGCCTTCCGACTTTCCACTCTAGGCATTTTTGCCATCGAATATGAGCTGAGAATAAGTCAATGGACATTGGCATTATTACCTAGGTACCTAGGTACCTACCCAAACGCAGCAAATGAGATATATTTCAACAAGACAATATTGTTCGATGATATCAAACAATGAGTATGTATTGTCTATTCATTTATCTCGCTGGTCATTCAATCCGCCTAATCCATTGTCGCTTCCTCCACGTCGGAACCATTCACAAGGGTCAACTTGGATTCTATTATTGACTTCCAGTCACATGGAATCATGGTTAGTCTCCATCAATCCCAAGTCTTCATAATGCCGACAATATAAAAGGCTTTTCCATCGCTTCCATCAGCATCCCTTGTGAAAAGTTAAACTCCATACAATCCCCCCGAATCCCTTTCTATTAGCACAACAAATATTACAATAACAATAACAATAACAATCATGAAGACGAGCGTCGTTTCCACTCTAGCCATCCTGCCTATCCTCGCCACTGTTTCGGCATTCGAGATAGCCGACATTTACAAAAAGACCCTCGGCAACTCGGATTGTACTGCTATCCACTTGACAGAAGGACGTATCCTTCGTGCTAACTGCGTCAAGCCCGGATACGGATCCCGTGCGGATTACAATCTTGACCTAAACACATGCTTTGCCAATTACCTAGGTTCGCTGAACCATGTTACCAATGGCGGATTTTCCGGATCGTGCGCTGGCTGCCACATGGACGGCACGAAACTAATTTGCGAGTGCTTAATTAGCCCGGAGAGCGGTATTAAGCATAATGAAGTAGAGCTTGACAATTGGGATCTTATCCAGGTCAACGATGACATCTTGACCTGTGGTAGTGACTCTGTAGGTCTTGAGATGAGAGGTACCGGAAAAGCTGCACGGTTTTTTACTGCGTAAGGGATGAGCTTTGCTTTCATCTTCAGCTGTACCTGCCGTCGTGGTCTTTTGCTAGCGTTATTTCGAGTCTATGTTATATCACTGCGCATAGGAGGCATAGGAGGTATAATGTTTACCTGTAGTACTGAGTAGATGAGCTGATAGCTTTTTACGCAACAATAAAGTCAACTTACTTCATAATTCGCATCGTTGCATAGGTAATCAATGTCGTAGAATATTAGTGTTCTGATAGGTTTCGCTTGATGTGGTAATTGGTGACATTTCCTTCTTTAATATATATGCCATCCTCCCAGTTCAACATATAAGCGTGATTATTACTATGTACACATACTATATTGTATAGTTCAACGTCTCGTTTCGTAGAGTGCGTATTCTAGATCTCATGCAAGCTGAAGCTATCCTGTGTCCTATGCTGCTAATCGCGCTTTTCCTACTCTGAAACAGACAAATAACCGCACAATGGCTATTATTGTGAGGCAACTATCTAACTATTCTCGCCTGGAACTAAAGAAATACAGTAATGCATTGTCAATGTTCGCCGACGATTAATAGCTTCAATACAGCAGTGAATGAACTTTCGTTTGTAAGTTAGTTGAGTGGTTTGCATTCAACAAAGAGTATCTTGTTTATATTCTCTCTTTGAAATCCTTTCATGATAAGCGAAATAGTCCCTTATCTTCTCTAATAACCCTTCTATTTAAACTCGTTACCGGAGCATGCCAAACGACCCGTGAAGACCGGGGTGATTACCAGGGGAATTCAATCCGTGCTACACTATACTAGTAATACCTCAACGGCAACTCAGGAGCTTGTAAACGAAAAAGAAAAAAAAAATAATACGAAATAAGG
Source organism: Daldinia sp. EC12 (assembly GCA_002120325.1). Taxonomy (NCBI): domain Eukaryota; kingdom Fungi; phylum Ascomycota; class Sordariomycetes; order Xylariales; family Hypoxylaceae; genus Daldinia; species Daldinia sp. EC12. The sequence goes on along the minus strand of KZ112933.1, from coordinate 1,189,754 downwards.
GCAAAGGTAAGATTCCCAGATTCTTTCATCATGGAGTCTATTTCTACTATTACGCAGGCTTCTGAGATCCATTTCCTCGCGGGTATTATGACGTTCAATGTTGCCATGATGGGCACTTTCCTCGCTATGGCTTGGATGAAGAAATGTGAAGCACACAGGTAAAGTCTCGATACCATAAACAATTACGGATTACTTAAAACATTGAGTTATCATCAGGTCATGGATTGGAGGAGATATATACTAGTCAACAAGAAATTCCCCTTAGCATATAATGTCATTGTCAACAGAGTTTATTCCTTTGTTATGTTCAACTATCCCATCATTATACTCGTGAGTAATATGATTATTTCTCCTTCCACTACGTGTTTATTCCTTTAATCCTTTTGTTTATGAATTGGAAAGAAACTCGACATGCATGTCTCTTTACCGCAACCCTCAATTGACCCTAGTAGTCTTGTAGCGTTGCAAAGTCCATCGCCTTGTTAAACATGAACACCATTCTTTAGTAAAAGGGCTCGCCCTCAGAAGCGTCCACTCCCTCCTCGACACTACGTTTCACGGCGGCCTCTGGATCCTCGTCACCATCAAGCAGGTCAAGCCAGCTGCTCTTGACATTAGGAGAGTCAAGTAGCAACGCGGTAACCTCCGCGACAGACGCGCGACTTGAAGTTCCCGATTCGAAAAGCTTTCCAAGCTTAACTTTACCCGCCGGTTCTGTAGTTAATATGCCTGGGCGAAGACAGATCGCCGCGAAGTCTTTCCTCTTCTTCCCTTCCTCGTATAATACTTGATCGGCTGCTATCTTAGCTTGGTAGTACGTTTTCAATACGCCGTTGTTCTTCTCGACGCAATCCTGCCAGACCTCTTCAGGCCACCATGGTGCCTTCTTTAACCGGGATCCGAGATATGAGATCATGACAAATTTAGTGATTGATGAGGTTGCGGCTGATGCGCGAATGAAGTGGATCGCCGCATCGCGATCAATCTTGAAGGTCTAGTCAAAGATGCCGTTAGTCGTGATTAGGAGCTGTACATAAGGTAGGTAGGTAGGTAGGTAGGTAATAATTCAAATGGGCTCATACCCTCTCTGGCCCCCCTTTTCCCGCAGCACCAGCACTCCAAACAACATAATCTGGCTTCACTTCATCTATGATGCTCTTAGCCTGAGCTTCGCTAGTGACTTCCTCCAAGCTACGGACTAAAACGTTTAGCTTTCCATTCTGACCATGTCCGAGCTTCTCCAAGCTCGCGACTCGTGCGGGGTCGTGGATGATGCTAGTGACGTTCCATGAACGTTGGAGGAGTAAAGGTGTTAGTAGTTGGGCAACCTTGCCGCTACCACCGAGTAAGAGAACATGGTGAAGAGAAGACATTGTTACAATCAACCTTGGACAGTCTGGTTGAACCGGCTACTGAGTGTACGTACGTGGTTTAAATTATTGAAATAGACCTTCTGTTATCAAGCTCTTAGTTACATGTAATTGTTGTATTTATTCACGTCGTTACCCCACAATCACGCGATGGCTTTTTCTTGCGTCATTGAAAGAAACACAGTTGATGTAATATCATATCACACACGGTGCTTATATCCGAGGAAGAGCAGCAACTTTACTATGTAAAGGGGCATCAATCAAGTGGGATTATTCAGCGTTCGTCTCTCATTACTACTTTTAGGGAGTTTAATATTTTCTCCCACGCCTACAGCTTTTTTTAAATAGCGGCATTTTCGGTTCCTTTCCTTCGGAATATTACTGATGCCATGTTCTCTAGCGGCGCTACGGTACCATCCAGGCCAAAGCCAGCCTGCGGTTCCGACCCTTCGATCCTCAAAATACCGAACCGGAGCTTAGTATCGCGAATCTGATGCGGTAAAGGCATTGCTCCGAGATTATTATCCTTGGACAACCTATCCAGATCAGGATTCCTAGTTGTCAGCAGTATTGAGGAGAAGGCCGTGCTACTGGTGTAGCCGTTGCTTAATAACGCGTAGAATCCCACGCATATACAGAGTAGCGTGACTACGATTGCCGTCGAATATGTAGCTAGGAGGATTCGGCTGTTGTAAGAAAAGAAGTTCTTCGGCATTGATACGGTAATCGGTACCTCGGTCGTGAAATTCTGCCAGTTGCTGTAAGTTAGCAGGCTATACGTGAAGTTCCTAGAGAGGCTTTCGATCGCCGATGCGAGCGTCCCTCCCGTGCATCTATTGAACGTTTGAAACGCAAGCGGGCCGCCTGACGCTGACTGGTAGCCCGTTTGATTCCAGATTTCCGGGCAGTCTCTTAAACCCGACTGAAACAAAGGAGCTTCAGCGGCCTCGGCGATACTCCCCCCAAGACCATCGGGTTGAAAAACCAATTCCCCTCCAACGTTAATTCGGAACTGTCCGGTTAGGAAGCGTGTGAATATGTAATGGAACATGTGATAAGTCGGACAGATCGTAGCATTGTTTGCAGCCGGATCAGGAGCACAAGCCCCGTTATCCAATACAACGGATAGACGCCCGCGCTCGAAATTCCATTCTTGGGAATCTAGATGCTTAATAGAGTTTTCATGTATATATTGAACACCGTTGTCGAACTGCATGGTTACGCTGTATGAGGTATTGTAAAGTTGACAAACAATATAGTTGTGAGGGTCATTGCTCGAATGCTCGTTGACACCGTTAGCCCCAATGAGAATCATATTGTTCATTTTACCAGGGGCAGTGCTTTTATAGATTAATGGCGGTGGGACGCCGGTAGCGTTACCAGCAGACACCGGAGTAGCAATTTCTGCGTTGAAGGCCTGCTCGAAAGTCGTGTAGTTGTAGTAGGCAAGATCCCAAGTACGGTTATTCCTGGTCTTGATGATTTCGCTGGCGCTCGAGCATTTATAAGAGGGGGCCCAGAAATTCTGGTCGTAAGATGCATTAGCGAACGGCGGCATCTGGGGTACAAAGCTGTTCGATATATAGGTCATAGTGAACAAGCGTGCGATTTCTGGCGCTACCGCAGAAATAAATCCAAAACCGCCGTACGTTGCCCAACCGTCGGTGTTGGAGAAGTTGTAGGTCGGGACCTTTAGTTCCATGGTCTCCTGAGTTGGGCGCGATTCAACAGACAGAGTTGCTGGCGTTACGACTGTGATAATGGGTAGCAACCTATGATGAGTAAGAAACAGGCAGTTAGATGCGGTCATCTCCTATTAAACCAGTAATAAAGTCTTGATGAAAGATTATAAACTTACCATGCAATTGCAGCAAGGATAAAAAGTCGTTTCGCATGCGTCAAGAAATCTGTGTTGAAGAATGACCATGGGTTTCCCATAATATCGAACATGCTGTCGATACCGCCAATCGATATAGCTCTTTTCCTCAGCGACATCCAAGTCTGTTGAACAGCGGCAACCCCTATCGTCGCGACCAGCCCGCACCTAGTAAGTAGTGCAAGTCCAGTGCCGATTCTTATCGACCATACCTGTAGTTGCTCAGAAGTGACAAGCGAGTCATTCAGCCTCTTGTAATACAGGTGGTGGCCTACTGCGGCCAAAATGCCCCCAATGAAAAAAACTGTGGCCAGTAAAGGATCTTGCAATTTGATGTCGGCTTTATCTTGCGGTCCGGCATTGCCTACAGACTCCGTTTGAACTTGCACACCATTCCCAGTTGCATCTTTGGATAGTTCGCTATAATGGTATCCTTCTTTGGGAGTTATCCCTGATGTTTGGTACGTATTTGTTACATCGGGGTTGGCTGTTATATAATTGTTATTGTCATTGTTATTGATGTAGGCGTTGTTGGTATAGTCGTAACCGTATTGTGTGTATTGATTATTGTGGTTTTGAAAACCGGAGTGATAATCGTTAAAGCCATATTCCGGGGAAGCGTGCTGTTGCGGGAAAGCCATGAGTTTCTCGAAATAATTCTAGTTATACCTAGAGCTACCATTCTAGTAGTTAGGTGGGCAGGCGACTCAGAGAAGTGCCCTTCTATTATACTTCTATACCACCGAAGCGGCGGACTAAAGTTGAATTTTTATTTGTTGATTAACTAATTCTCTACATCATTCGAGTATACGCATTAGGTACAGATTGCGGCTCAGCAACGGTTAACAGGCAAGCTAAACACATGGAGGTGCATATTCAACGTCGCAATAGCAACGCTAGCCATCGTGGCGCCTATCAATCGCCCAATTAGACAAGCTGGACGTTTTGGATATTGGGGGCCAGAAGTGTGAACCCTGCCGTCGACCCATATAATACCCTCATTTTCAGGGACACCAAAGCAAGATTTCAACTATTGTAGCTAGTCGAACTACTGTAGGTATGATAAAAATATCAATATAAGTTAGTGAGTTCACCCCACCTAATATTTATATACACATGCTTCAAGCTATATACATTTCGAAGCGGTAACTATATACACGAATTTCCACGAAGGATAAATTTAACGAACGATGCAGCCAGTCCTGTATCTTACAACATAAAATCCCCTGGACTGGAAGAAAAACGAGAGTAATTCGTATCTTTCTAATACTCAATCCTCGCTTTCGACACGTCCTTGTCACCGCCTTGGACCTAATCCTTAGCTGCTGGTTGTTTCTGTGTTATGTGTTACAGAAGCATCTGGTGATTAGGCTAACCCAGGGTTGAGACGCGGTAGTCTTGCTCTTGGCGTCTACATTTTGCATTAGCAGGCTGACTAGCTGAAGCGAGACTCAGCTCGCTTTACAGATAACCGCAAGGGTCTTAGACTCACTGTTGAATTAAGCGACAGGGGTGGGCGCAGCTTTGGTCTTAGTTACCAAGGTTGTAGGAGTGATCGCCTTAGCCTTGGCAGCCCCAGATCCGGTAAGCGAGGAATAGACAGAGTCGAGGAATCCCGAGTTCTGGAACAGCTGTGACATATCCCACATCATTGCACCACCAAAGCTCGAGAATTGCTTCGAGTATTGTATGACCGGGGCTAGCGCATCGGCGGGTTGGTAACCACCGCCAGCTCCGGTGTTGGCTGGGACGCCTAGGAGAACTTTGACGTTCTTGTTCTTGCTGGTGTTCTTAGCCCAGTCATCCCATGTCTGGAAGTTGAAATTGTTCTGAGTCGTGGAACCAGGTACAAAAGAAGAAACACCGCAGTAGTTGTTATAGAACTGGATCATGATAAAATCGAACGAGATTACGCCATTTAACATGTCGTTCATCGCGGCATCCGGGTATGGGCATTGTGGCGCTGCGGAAAGGTAGTACTTCTTGCTACCATCCGCATCCATGAGCGACCGCAGCTTCGAAGCAAACGGCGCAAAGTTCTGAGTTGTGGATTCGAAGTCGAAGTCAAAACCGTCGACGACAGCAGATAGGAATGGTCGGTTGGGCTTGCTTGTGTCTGAACCGAACAGATCCCACACGGACTGAGCCGCGCTCTCAGCTGATGCGGAATCCGAGAAACCGCCTTCTGTGTATGTCGCTCCTCCAATGGATATGAGTATTGTCTTTCCCTGAGACTGGCATGTCTTGATGTCCTCTTCCAGCTGGGGACATTTCAAGAGTTGAGTACCTTCATATGCCGTACAGTTGTCTCCGGCATTGGCGAAATTTGTGATAGGGGTTTTAATACCGTTCATGAAAGCTATCGGAATGATCTACAAAAAAAAGCATAGTAAGTATTTATGAACTCCGAGCGAAGAAACTCCGGGTCCCATACGTTGATTTCACTGTCTATAGTAACACAAGTTAGCAAACGCAAGTTTATGCACCTAGAAGGGCGGGATAGTCCTACTTGAACAGTATTCAGCCAAGCGTTGTTGAGAGCCCGCCTGGCCGTAAGAGTTTTGGCCTGTCGTGGTATGTTAGTGCCAAGTAAATCATTTCGTAAGTTTTCATATAACTATACCCCAATATACGGCAACATTACTCTGGGAACTGCCGTCGAATCCTGCGAGGGCGGAGGGGAGAATGCTGGCCAAAGATGCCAGAGTCAGCGTAGAAGAAACCATGTTGGATATGTGGCTTAACTTGAGGCTTCGGTTACTGGAAAGAAGAGTACTGGTATGAGAAAGGATATTTGTGTCTAATCGAAGGGATGCACACACCCGTATATATAGTTATTATCTCACATTCCTCGCGTTCACATTCCCCAATATCCGTCTCCCCTTCGCCGATGCCTAGATGACCTTTCGAACGTTACAGACCCGCAATCATCGACTTGCCATGAGATGGCAACCAAACCCGTGCAACCAAGCCGATGACGCGCCGTTGTTGTATTGCTGGGATCTTTACTTAGACATGAGTTGCCTCAAAGGTTACCCCAGAAAGATCGGGACAACCTCACGCGTCATCCAGCCAATACTGGTGGGTCAACTATAAGTTGACCTGCGGAAATTACACTACAACCAACAACTGCTCCAGTTCAAGCAGGTGATGGAGCCGCCGAATGCACGCGGTCTACTCTGATCGCATGTGGAGGTGGTGAGCGATGAGATCGGCAGGGGCTCACCTGCGGACCGTTTCTCGGAGGAACTTAGAATCGGGAGTCAGAAGGAGATTCATCCTGTTTAATCTGCAAACAGAGAATCCTAGTATGAAATGAGCTAGGGCTGAACTTGGATCTAAAGATCTCTAGCCGGCTTTAGGAATCCTATTCCACGGCTACACCCGATATGATCTGCCTAAGACATACGCCGCATCCTCCATCAAGAATACTCAACATGTAAATATCACATTATGAGTTTATTCAATTGGTGTCACTATCAGCTACATCACAGGAGCGATAACGACAAGTTTTGCTATCTTTCTTCAGAAACAATTGACTTGCAGCAGGTCCTGTAGTGTGATAGTCCCTTACATGTACAGCTTCCTTTTCGGGGTTAGGGGTTCGGAGTTCACGAATGAGAAGACAGGTTTTAAACAAGACCATGCAAGCTCTTAAAGGGGGGTTGACAGGGCTAAAGCGCGTCATTGCAACATTGACATGTCTTTTGACGAGCTTCCTTGTAGCACAATCAGATTCCAAGCTGAGCGAGTTAAGCTTAACGCTCATTTCCGATAGACCTTTAGGACACCGAAGTCATCTGGAATATAAGCAGGCTCACATTCCATGCAACATTCCCTTGACATAGACGTCCATCTGGATAGCATATTACCCTAGATAACCCCAACTATTGACCATACCCCCAGAGTAAGGTCCCGCACACTAATGATAGAGAAGGAAAGCTCAAGCTCCCGCTCTAGTATTGCAACGTTACTGTAACAACAGCAAAAAGATCACCTACGGCAGCCCAAATTGCTACTTCCTTTTTATATACTAGACCAGAGCGCCGAGGAGTTGAAAGTATGCGTGCAAGATAGGTAGCTTCTAGGCAACACTTCGAGCCTGAGGCAGCTTTCTATTCCCTAGAGTCCTAGATAAGTATTAAACACATGCGCTATCTATCAACAAGTGGTCACATACCATGCCAGTAGTATCCCGACGCAAGTTGGGTGACTTTATTGCCTATCCTCTGAGTTGAGCTACGATTCCTCTTGAATCTAGCTAGTGATACTATCGTAAGGGATACTCGGCATTTTTGAAGCTGTGATGGCAAGATAAGAAGTTTAGGTAGCTACCAAGTTCATACTAAGACACAAAACCCTACTCTTGAACTCGATTATCCTACAGAAAAGAATTCGGAAGAAGTCAACACAGTGCAACGCTAGCTATTAGTTAAAGCTTGAAGGTTTTGATATTTGACACAAAACGTGTCCGTAGATGTAAGTCTAAAAAATGGGAATAATTTATCACATTTAAGTCATGACTATAAGGTCAAGTCAAGCTCATGACACCCCGCGAATAAGAAGGGCGGGTCCGTCTACCTTCCCCGGTCCAACCCGCCCCGGCCCGCCGGCCTATGCCGCAAGCTCCGGGGCCCTGAAATGACCACTACACATTACACTCTAGTATTCTTGTCAATGCTTACTAGATGATTTAAAGCTCTTCTAGATGCACCGTAATATCTCTAAGCCACGGTCTCTTATTTATGGGAACGTGATAAGACTTAGTCCGGCCACTGAAATTTAGGCAGAAAGGGGAACAATTCATCTAAAGCTCGTCAATGGCCTGTGGCTCCTGCGGCGAAGCACCAATGATTATACCAAGAAAATTAATTATGCATTTCCTTCCTCAACAACCCCTTGGAAAAATTTATCATGCTATCTACCATCTCACCCCATCCGTCAGCTCGGCTGAAAGATGGGGTTTAAGCCGCATCCTGCCCTTATTTATAAACCTGATCCTTTAGTTTTCGTATACGCCTCCCTTTCTTACTAATGATCTATAAAGATTGTTGGGGACTCCTCTATACTTAACAACTTGCTTTAACATATCAACCCTTCTAAGAGAAACTCATGGTCGCCAATTTCCTGTCTATTCTCATTGCAGGAGCTTGAGATATCGTATTTCACAGAAGCTGTGCCCTCAAACCAGTTATTAACGACTAAATCAAGTCCTCTTATCATGGTACATTTAACTGTGTACACGATTAACTACATCGGAACTACTCATGCTGAATACGGGTACTCCGATGTAACTCCTTGTAATAACATATACTTTGGAGAGGTGGACTTGATATATTACGGCTGTACAAGACAACTAAGAGCGAGTATGTCATATGAGAAGACCTGTAATTCTTGCAAATACACTAGATATGTTTATTGTGCATAGGGAGATTGGGTGAAAAAGAAAAGAGCCTTAAGAAATTTGATATCGAACCGGAGCTTTGCCACGACCTAGCCACCAAGTGATTTTTCGTTAAAGCCAGTGCTCTGATTGCAAGAAATTGAATAGCACGAATTAAATACATCAATCATCATGCACAGGTTACTCGAGGTCACAAATGAACGGAATCAGAAGTACCTGTGTTTGATATGTGAGATGAATAACGAGCTTAGGTATGCCACACACGGAGGTGGACTTATATGTAAGTCAATACAAATGATGCCTTGATATAAGATAAGATGTTAACACATAATGTGACATATAGGTAACCATACAAAGAGTTATTGAAGTTGAATATTGGTAGTCCTTGTCCGATAAACTATATGTTAGAATATCACGGATGATATACTCTACTAAGCATGTGCATGTGGTTATAAATCTTACATATTCCATTTTGGATGCCATTGCCCACTAAGTCTGACCATTTCATCAACACGACTCCAAAACACCGCGATACTAGTAGTAAATACTAGCACTCCAATAGGCATCGTCATTTTACGGTCGACATGGGGCGCGAAAGCTGCTCTCCTAGTACTATTACGAATCAACGCATCACTAACTTACCTAGGTGGTGTATCTATTTACTCTCAAGTATACACAAAGATAGAAGTTTATCCACCTTCCTAATCAAGTAAGTAAAATAACCGAAGATCGATCCGAATTACGATTCGTTGCCGATAACGCCGTTGGAGATGGTCGAATAGATGGGGACGTATTGAATGCATGTTAGCCAGCTCAGCGCCCACCAGATTTATGGGTAATTGGGTGCTTCATTCAACCTCACTCCTATCTTTTCCTAACTAGTGCGCCGGCCACGATGGAAATAACGCCATGCTCCCCGCCCGTCGAGGCATCCACAGCGGCTTGCGGCGTCGCAGCAGTAACAAACGATGAGACGTCTATCAGCCCAGGTAGCGATGGCTGGAGACCTATCAAACAGTTCCTCCTAGCTTTCACCTCGCTATTAACGATCGTAGCAGCCGTGGCAATTGAATCCACTAGTTTGCCAACCGCGCTACCTATTATGAGTGCGGAACTTGGGGGAACTGCTTTGCAGGCATTTTGGTCTGGGACGAGTTTCCTTCTAGCTTCGACGGTGATTCAGCCTACCGTCGCTTCGATGTCGCATATCCTAGGCCGAAGGATAGTAGGTCCAGCGACACTCAAGTGAATATTGACGTTTGCTAAGGAGGCCATTTAGATGTTATATGTTAGCAGTGCTGGGTTCGTAGGCGGCTCACTCATTGCTGCACTTGCGGGGAACTTCAACGTTGTGCTTGTGGGACGAACTATCCAGGTGAGCATGAGATTTACCAATGAATTGGACATAATTCTAACCGATCCAGGGAGCAGGAGGTAGGCTGGTCAACTACTTTAATGATTCGACTTGGTACTGATTGTCCCATCAGGTGGCGGGCTTATCGTACTTGTGGAGGTAAGTTCCATTCCCCCTTTTCGTATAATGCGAGGATCGAGGTAGCTCTAAACTAATATCTGAAAGATTCTCATATCGGACCTCGTACCTCTCGCACATCGAGGTACTTGGTTCAGCATAAACTCGGTCATGTGGGGAGTCGGCATTGCCACCGGACCCCTGATTGGAGCTGGCTTTGCTCAGGACGTCGTACGTATCCCAATCGCGGCCCACCGATGATGAAACTGACTCTTGAAAGTCTTGGAGATGGATATTCTGGATCAACCTACCTATCGTTGGCGTTGGGATGCTCCTAGTTGCGTTGTTCTTGAAGCAAGCCCAAGTACCAGGACATATTGTTGAGAAGCTTAAAAGGTTTGACTGGTTCGGCTCTGCGCTGTTCTCAGCAAGCTCCGCTTCCTTTCTATTCGGCATTACCACTGGAGGTGTTGCTTTCCCATGGTAGATGTTTTTAGTGCTGTCCATTGCTCTCAGTAAAGAAGACTTACTAACAAACTGTACCAAGGGCATCCTACCAAGCTCTTCTGCCACTAGTCATCGGGTTCTTAGGAATGCTCGGCTTCATTTATTGGGAGTTCTCCTATGCCACAGACCCTATCGTAGACAAGCAAATATTCGAAACCTGGACGGCAGTCTCAACTTATATCCAAACTATGCTACACGGTCTCATCTTATATGGCGGCATATACTTTCTCAGTAAGAACACCTTATGTCTAATATGAACCGTACTGGATCCTCCAGCACTAAAGCTAACCACACCACAGCCCTGTTCTATCAGGCAGTGAAGCTATACTCACCGGTGACTTCTGCGATAGCTCTACTACCAGAGACAGTAGGCCTGGCTGTCGCAAGTGTTGCCGTGGGAGCCCTGACGGGCATGACGAAACGATACCGATGGGCTCTCTGGGGAGGATGGATTTCGACCACCACCGGTTCCGGCCTTTTATACCTTTTAAGTACGGGTACTAAAGTTACCCAATGGGTATTCTTGAATATCCCATTCGGTATCGGGGTCGGCATGCTCTTTACAGCTGAAATCCTAGCTATCCAAGCTTCTAACAAGTATGTACCTATATCCAAGCAAATCTCAGCGGGACTTGCGGGTTCTAGTTCAGTCTAATATCTTACAGACCCGAACTTAATGGCGAAGCCGCCGCGTTCTTCTCCTTCATCCGCATCTTCGGCCAAGCCCTCGGCGTCGCTGTCTCGGGAGTGATCTTTCAGAACTCATTGAAGCAAGAACTTCTTCGAATACCGGGATTTGCGTCCTTAGCCGACGAGTACTCGCGCGATGCTACCGCCATAGTTGCTTTGATCCATGACATGGCCGAGGGAGATACCAAAACACGAATGATTCAGGCGTTCTCAGATGCTCTGAGTTCAATATGGCTGTCGCTTATAGCGTTCTCAGCTACAGGCCTACTACTGAGCCTAACGGTGAAAGGCTACTCGATGGCCCAGGAACATGTAACCGCCCAGCATCTAGTTCAGGAGAAGGATGGTGCTGGGAGGGAGGAGGCTGGCATTTTGGGTACTGCTGAGACCCGCAAGTCTTGAATAAAGCGTGCTATTGATATCTATCGAGTTCGCTTCCTGACTGTATAGTACCTAGTTTCCTCCTCATGTGAGTGTACATATTGAGCTTCCGCGAACACTAAGGTCTTTCGATCAACTCCAAATAATGGTCGTGTTATTCGCGAGGTAGAACACGAATTAGATCAAGTATTTCTACGATCATCGTATAGCACACTGTGTTTTATATACGAAGACTCTTTTATGTTGTCTGTATTAAGAGCTGGCTTTATTATTTCAACTATGCGTATGTCCTAAGCCTCGTAATTCCGCGTAGTCGCCGCCCATTACACATTCCCCTCACGTAATTCTCTTAGTTGATAAAGTTCCAAGCCACATCATACCAAAAAAAAGGGGGAGTATCTTAATAAGTAGACCCCTGTGATCTCCGTCAAAACTGTACGGCAGAACTTCAAAAACGTCAAAAATCTTATCTCATTCGCCCTCTGCATCTAAGTCGCACCTGGTTTAGCACTTTAAAAGGTACAGCCCGACTGGAATTTCGGATCTGCCTTCCTGGTAGTGCAAGTAAACGCCAGAACCCGGCTTGTCGCACATCTCGACAACGACATGCCCTTCTTCCCCCGGACATGGGAACTCAAGCGGCTGGGCACTCATCCCCGGTTCTAGGTACACTGCTTCAAGCGGCATCGCAACAGGCGGTGCATTATTATAAGTCGTGTTCCCTGGGTTCGCTGGTGGTTCCTCCAGCAGCGCAAAGTTCACCAGTCCGGTTCCGTTCAACGTGTAGAGGGGATGCTGTTGTTCTCGGATAGAAGGCAAGTCGAAGATAAGGGAGCATTGCTTGTTCGAGTCTGAAGAGTCGAAATCAAAGACGAAAATAGCGGATATGTTTGGCGTCAGCTGAACTATCATGTTAGGATTCAAGCCGTTGGCTGTATCCGGTTTGCTCTTATCCACTAGAATGATCTCATCCGGGCGTTCGAAAACAGGTGCTTCGCAATTTCTAGGTGCTGGCGTAGCTTTTCCCGGTGGAGCCGACGATGAGGTTGTAGCGGTGCCACCATGTGAAGATAGCTGCGACGTGTGACTCGTTGAAGCATGAAAGGATGTTGTAGTAGAGGTCAAAGATGCCCTAGCTGTCCTTGTAGTGATACTAGTAGTAGCAGTAGACTGTCTTGACGAAAAGCTTCCACTGGCACACGGAGGCCGGCAACTATCAGCATGAATCGTGACGGTAGAGCATCCAGCACCGTTAGGTTCTAGGTACAAGTTTACCTCGTCCCCGTCGCCTGTCTGGCATTCGTAAAATAAGGACTGATGCTGGTACGACACGCCGCCGTAACACCCAATTACGAAGCCGTGGTTTGGTTGTTGATTCAAATCACACTGAAGCACCAAGGAGGGAGCTGTGATATAATAATCAGTTAATCAAGTCTCAACAGAACTTAAGTCAGAACACATCGGTAAGTCATACGGGTCCACCAACAACCTCTCCCTTGATGGTCTGTGAAAGCATCGCCAAACCAGGTGAAAAGAGACGGTGTCAAGTCGCTCCCAACTCGTACCTGACCATCCGCCAACTGGCCTACGGTCCCATTGTGGCCACTCGATGTCGTTAGATGAAAGGAGCATCCGGCGTTAATATGAATGGGGACGGGGGATATGCCTTTCACAGAGGTAACCGACGCCAGAAGCATAACCAGCACAATGCGTAGCAGCATCTCGACCATAGAAGCCTCGAGTTCCTTGGTAATTTCTAGGCGGTTTCAAACACAGCCAAAAACGGAACTAGATGTACTCTAGAGAGGATCTCCCAAAAACCGAGCCAAGAAATTTACCCAGCTATGTAGATCGAGAATACCAAGGAACTCAAGATGTGTGGAGGTATGTAGAAATAGGACCGCAACGATAACGACAGATCAAGATGAAAAGAAGGAAAGGAGTTGAGAGTTGAGATCGACCACGGCAAGAAGGAGGTCAAATCTCGGGTAAGAACATACCAAATGTATATACACGATCCAGCAGGCACACTGCTCACCTCGATCCCCTTAATACCATCTGTACCCATGTTGTTCAAGACGGGAACAAGTGCAACCATCAAAATTAAATAATAATGGAAGGCGTATGGATTCCCATAAGCACAGCAAAAGCATAATTAAGAGGGATATTTCACCTAGGGAAGCGTCAGTCTCCCGGTTTCCGATACGACGCATACAACCTGTGCGCGAAGACATTCGCAATCCTGTTAGGTATTGTCACATCTAGTCATAGGAAAGGGAACATGAAGTGCGAGTGATCGGTATATATTCAGAGCACTATAAAGGGAAACCATCGTCTTCTGGCGATGTATATCCACTTGGCCGTCTTGGCCCCTACTCATTCGCCCGTCCAATGATGTAGTTTTGCTTTCACCCCTCGGGATATTAACTACGGATTATTTACTCGATACGCCATCTTGACGGAAGTTTGCCAGCTCTCGCGTTAGACAAGATTCGAGACCTTTTGAATCTATGTCTGACAGCATGGTAATGTAGGACTAACGCGGCTTCTATGCAACCTTGGGTAATCGTGTGACGTCGGCTGTTAGGTAGGCATAGAGAATCTCTTCCGTCTGCTGTGTCGCCCGATAGAGCTACTTGCAGCAGGATGTCACGCATATATATGCGCTTCGCCTGCACGCCAACCAATCCACTCCCACTTAGATAACACCTAGGGTAAACAGGCTGGCTGGGCATGCATTTACCTAACAAGATAACTTAGGCATATTGATTGTTTCTAAGGAGTAGAAACGATTATTCATCCGTCGTCCTCACTACCGTCGCTATCGTCGATGTCACTCAGTTCATCTAGGGGTATCATATCGTCTTCTTCATCTTCACGGACATCTGCAGCTTCATCGTCCGACGATTCATCATCATCACTACTGAAGCCTTCGAAAGCTTCTTCATCCTCGTTTGCACTCTCCTGCTCTCCGACGGATGTAGCCGATGCGGCTACAGTCGTATCTGGGACACTTTCCAAATCGTCCCTCTTCCGTTTCTTCGGCATTTCTCCAAGCCTACCCTGGCGACCTTCGAGGCCCTTCCCTTCATCCCCTTCTACGATAGGCGCCGGGGTGAACCACGGGATCTTGCCCCTCATAAAGTCGGTAATTACCATTTTGGCGACTCCGTCAACATCCGGCTCTCCAGCCTTTAGCAGACGACCGGCCTTCCTGGCGAGGAGCTCTAAGAAATGAATGTGATCGTTCCAACCCTTCACTTCGTAGGTTCGCTCCATATGGTGTTGCTTGACCTTTGCCATCAACGCAGGAATGTACTGCTCGGGATTCTCTACCATTTCGACTCGAACCACACCTCGAAGCAGGATATCCTGAGGGGTATCATTCTGATTCGGAGGAACGACTCCAGGACAATCAATAAGATATATCCGTTTCATCAGAGTAACATATTGCCAGACCTTGGTCTCACCGGGGATGGGCGCGACTTGAGCTACCTTCTTTCCGCGCAGAGTGTTGATAATAGAGGATTTACCCACATTGGGATAACCTATTAATCCGACTGATACCTGCTTTCGATCTTTGTGCAACTGCGAGAATTGTCGGAGAAGCTGAATAAGGGAACCTTTACCAAATGGGTTGGTTACACTTGAGTGGAAGGCGAGGGTAGGATACTCAGTAGAGAGATTTCGGACCCAAGCAGCCTTGGACAATGTTAGTACGAAGTCCAAATATGAGTTTTTAAGAAAAATAGACAAGAAAATGGTATGTATGAATCACTACTAAGAAATCTACCACGGTGCTACCCTAAAACGGGTAGAGATAGACCTCAACTCAAATGAAACACGGCCTAACTAATGGTGGTGCCTCAAGACGAGGCTCCGCCAGTTCCCAGCCCAAGGGCCAAGAACAGCAAGTTGAGATATTTGATCTCCCAATGACGTAACGGATGACTTCCATCGAAGAATAAGAGGAAGTCCCCTGACTAAAACCATTGGGGTAGGCAAAAGAAATAGCAGAAATGTAGAAGGATATTACTTACAGCCACGCTCGTGGGTATCAGGTCAGTCTTGTTTAAGACGAAGATAAGATGTTTGTGCGGTGCTTCTTCTCTTAGGTATTTCTCGACGCTGCGACATCGAGTTCCTAAAGGATCTCGAGCATCCAGCACGTGGATAATAACATCGGAAGCGCTATTCTATATTAGCCATGTGTTATTCGTAAATGAAAACTCGGGCGGGAGTAATAAGATGTTGACATACTCAAGAACTTTGTATAACTCATTCCATATGCGCTTACTAGTTCCCTTGCTGAAAATCGGCTCGATAGCCATAGTGAGCGCGTCCTCGCTTTCGCGTTGACCCTCACTAGGTCCCTCGAGGTCAACTCCAGAATTTCCGCTTAATAGCTTCAATTGTTCGAGGTGGTCCTTGTAAGCATCCATACTCTTTTCAGTATCTTCAGCCAGGTCTTCTATATTGGATACGCTCAACTTGACTCTCTTGCGCTGAGATTTGGGACCGAAGGCGTCAGCAAATGGCGAGCTCTCGATGGTCATCTTAGCCTTGTGCTGCTTCAGACCATTCTTCGTATCCGAGTTATCTCTAATCAGACTCATAGGAAGCTTATTCGTCTTCAGCAGAACTTGGTAGGGATCCTTCGCCTTCTCAGCCATGGCATCGCGGAACGCTGTGAGAGAATCTTGCGAGATGACTCGGGTATTGGTAAACCACTTCCTGTTGGGCTCGACGCGAGCAGATGGTGTTTCCCTAGACTGGTATTTCGCAGCTTGGATAATCTTGCCGTCGGCATTTCGCACAGGCTTTCCATCGTCCTTTCGTATGTTCAAAGCCTTGACCTTTTTCGCAGAGCGATAGAAGTTCTCTCCCTTGACTTTAATATTGTCCATTCCCGAACCGGACTTGCCCTGCCGGGCCAGCCGGTTTCTTTCCTTCTTACCAGTCCCCATGGCGCCCAAACTTGTGAGCTTTGAGAGGTATGGTGGGAAGGAAAATGGGTATGTGAAAAAGTCGGTTTGAAAAAAAAAAGAGAATGATTGATGGGGGAAGAATTGGAACTTTTTTTTTTCTTTACCTTGGGCTTATCGGACTTATCGAACTTATCGAACTTATCGAATCACGCTAAAGTCGGCGTACAAATTTGATTTTGCCGAGACTTATCCCCCCCACTTACAGCTGCACCGCACTTGGACCCGACCTATCGAAAGTGGGTCTCACTGAATTTCTTTGCATGTAACTTTTTTGAACCAATTTCAACGGAAGACAACGAATTCCGACGATTGCGATAATTGTCAACATCGAAGGGTGCGGGAACAAAACCTGATGACCTCAATTAGTTGAGGAGATCTCCATCCTAATAATTAAGTGCCCCCAACTGGCACAAGCCTCACACATACCCCCCCCCCCCCCCCACCCAAGATGCCACCATTACTACCCCGGCCGACTCTCCTCCCACGAGGAGGATCCATATCACGAGCCTTCTTTTCTTCCACCGCCAGCCGACCGCAGGAGATCCCTCCCGAGTCCCCTCTCTTCATAAATGTGCCGAACCCGCCGCAAGACCAGTCTATCGAAGCCCTGCGCGAGCTCAAGCCGGTCAAGGGTCATCTACCCATCCCGCGGCAGATCTTCAAGAAGCGCGATGGCCACCTCAAACCTCAGGACGAGTGGTTCTTGCGGTCCGCACCCGAGCCTTCTTCAAAACACGCCAAGCAGGCCCCGCGCTCCGAGATCCAAGCATGGAAGCGCAAGATGGCTGCCTCCCGCCGAGAGAACATGCGCGAGGGTATTCGCGCCCTGTATTCCCGAAAGCAACTCTTCGATACCCGAAGACTCGAGCGACAGACCGCCAGGCTATCCGCCCACCAAGCCGCCGCCACCGCCCCCGAGCGCGAGGACGATCGGCTAACACGCGGCTCGATCAATGCCGGCACGTTACAGACTAAAGTCCATCCGGACCCGGAGCGTTTCGAACGAGCCCTCGAGTCGCGCGCGCGCACTGAGGCCATAGCCACGCAGAAGAGCGAGGCCCGCCGCGACGCTATCCAGGAGTTGTATATGAAGGCGCGATCTTTCATTGTCGACGAAAAGGATCTGGAGGAAGAGGTTGAGCGCCTATTCGCCCCTGACTACTGGAAGAGTCTGGGTCTGTCCCCTGGCGGCTTCGAAGTGAACAATATCTGGGATCTAGAAGGCAAGCCTAAGACCGTCACCTCCATGCTCAACGAAGTGTCTCGTACCACAAGCCAACTAGTCACGAACCTAGAGTCAGAAAAGACTCGAACCCTCAAGAGGCAGAAGGAGGTTACCGAGGAGCTGACGGGTGGCAAGTTAGACGAAATGTAGCCGTGACTTAAACAAGAGGCACACGTTGTAGATATAAGGCTGGTAGATCACAGCATTCGTCTTTAGACGATAACTAGCAGATTCAAACACTAGAAACGGTCGCGGTTATAGTCGAAAGTTTAACAGCTTTGCGAAAGTTGCACCATGTATAAAACGACATTTATGATCTATAATATCGTATGAGCCCTAAACCATGAACGCCCTGAGTGACCCCCGTATGCCCTTGAGCTATCCAGCTCAAGTGTTGCCAAGCTATGCAGGAAATATTGAGACAATGCGTCAGATGCCAACTTGGCCAATGCCCTGATAGATACCAACATAATTCTACACGTGTTTCCGAAACCTTCTCTGCCGCATCTACTCTACCGCCTCTCCACGAGCAAGAAATGCATGGCGACATATGCTAAGACCACAAAGACGCCAGCAAATACACCCAAGTTGATGATATCCATCCACTTTGATCCATTATTGAAACCGAATGAGCTCAGGATAGCCGCACCAGGGACGGTGATGTCGAGTCCGTATTTCCTATCCACAAGGGTCAACTTGAGGACCTCATTGACTATGAGGGCTTCGAAGCCATAGTGGAAGATGGACAGGGATTGTAGCCAAAGTGCCGCGGCGGGAATTGCATCGTGATTTAGAAGTAGGCCAGCAAATAGCAGGGAAAAGAGCATAACCAGGCTACCGATCAAGTTTGCGACGCCACCATCTTTACAGACCACGCCGATGAAGAGGCAAATAGAGGCAGCGGCCAGATTGAACAGTACAAGGACGAGCATGAATATGAAAAAGTGTGCCGTGTCCGGTACTAGTCCCGTCATCGGGTATATGATAGCACCCATCAGAATCGGTGGGATAATCCGAAGAGGGATGATATCAAATAGGACCTTTGCAAGGAAATACGTGATGGGAGCATAGTAGCCATTCGCTCTCTCTCGAACAAATAGAAGCCGCTCAGAAGCGAAGACATTCAAACTGGTCAGCGTGCTGAAGCCAAAGAGCGCTAGGAGGAAAAAGAACAAGCCAAGCCTGTTTTGAAATCCGGGAATATCATCTGTGAGCCCATAGAAGAGATATCCCGATAGAACTGCGAGCACTATGGCGATAGCGTAATGAGTTAACATAAGGAGTGGGTTGCGATAGAGATTCTTCCACGTTCTTTGAGAGAGGATGTTGAATTGGGTCAGATAACCGACACGAGCGTAACCGCGACCAATTGCGCTACCGTTGGGATGAGTACCATCTCCCGCATTGCCATTCTGGCCGTTGGCGAGTCGAGCGCTAGTCACGACTTGTTGAATCTCTTCGTGTATACTATTGGCGATATCAGACCCGGCATAGGCATAAACAAGGCCATCAAGATTGGTTTCAGCAGGCGGCGGGAGATCATGGACATCTTCAACAACAACTTGAGGGACGTTGCCGGCGGGTTGTCTTCGTAGCTTATACGATCCAATCTCTTCTTCCACATCAGAAGATGCAGCCGTGTCAATAGTATTCTTTCTCCTGGTAAATAGTTCGCGCTCTTGTCTTGCCCTAACCGAGTCTTTGCGCTTGCCCTTGGGTCGGCTTGAGGACGGTTCGGTCGAGCTGTCTTCAGCGATACTAGTAGCTCCGGAGATGCTTGCAATAGACTTGACAGCCATAGTACTGCTAGGGCCAACGCTCGCAACATCATTTACAATAGACCCATCGTCGAAGGCACCAGAAGCGCCAGCATGCATCGTAAGGTCAACAAGGTAATCCGCGATGTTGAAGCCAGGAGGGCAGCTGTATCCAATCTGGTCGAAATATTCTTGGCACTGGGAAAAGGGGCCGGAGTAGACAGTCTTTCCTTGAGCGAGAAGAATTAGACGGTCGAATAAGGCGACGATGTTCGAGCGCGGCTGGTGAATAGTGAAGATGACAGTTCGCTTATAGGTCTTCGCAAGTGTCACGAGACACTCTATGACGTTAAATGCGTTGAAGGCGTCCAGACCACTAGTTGGCTCATCAAGGAAGAGGATTGAGGGACTGGTAACAAGTTCACAGGCGATACCAACACGTCTCTTCTCACCGCCCGAAATACCTCTGCCTTTACCCTCTTCGGATCCGATTAGAGAATCACGGATGTGATAAATACCAAGCTGCTTCTCGACTTCGGTAACCCTCTGCTCTTTAGCGGAACGACCCATTCCACGCGGAAGACGAAGTAGGGCACTGGTAAGAATTGTTTCGTGGACAGTCAAGGTCGGTAGCATGGTATCCTCTTGATCAACAAACCCAACAACGCTCTTGTATTCGGCATCTGTGACCTTTTCACCATTGACGTAAAAGTCTCCTGACGTTTGGCCGCGCTTGTTCTTGCGGGCCAATATATCCAAGAACGTAGTCTTTCCGGCGCCCGAAGCACCCATGATAGCCGTGATCTCACCGGGATGCGCAATTCCCCTTATATCCTTCAAAATGGTTTTTCCGTTCAAGCCGTAAGCAACGTTCTCAAAGTATAGGGTCGCCGGTCTATGATCAATCATCAGCTTAGTGGATTCGTCGTCAGAGTCGTCGAGATGAATAGGTCCGTATTTGTACTGCCGATGAGAGAGGTACCAAATAAGCAAGACGACAGCAACCAGGAACAAAGAGCATCCCGCAATAACGCCAGCAATCAAGGGTGTGTTGATCTTCTTGATGGGACGTTCATAACCAGGAACCTGAGTATGATAAAGACACTCGCCAGAGCGACATTCCAGCTCAATACTCTTGTCACCGAAGAAGTTCTCCACCATCCAGTCCAGGGCCGGTTCCTTGAATTTACAGTTATTAATGCCTCCGTTCTCCTGTAGACAGTTGAATGTAGCAGGACCATGGACTTCAACTTTAAGGAATTCGGTTAGGTCGATGGAACCTTCAGCGCCGCAAAGCATGCGATCCTTAATACAGCCACATTTTACATCGGGACATTTGTAGTAACTACTGTTTTGGTCTGAAGTGAAGGCGGCGGTAGATTCGCAGTTCTCGAGGTGACAATAGAAGGATTCGAGTCGATCAATCCAGACTAATTTATTAGCATCATCAGTCGCGTAACCGTCTAGACATAAATTTCCACTTACATTGGAAGTCACACACGCCTGACTCTCTCTCGCAGGTAAATGTAGCCTGAGGTATCTTGCCCTCAAGCATAGTAAGGATCTTCTCATTCGTAACGCTGCACATCTGGTGATTCTGATTTACAACCTCACCATTCTGATAGCAGACGCCGCCATCCCCAGTTTCCATGAGAGCGTTGCAGGCATTATCCTGCGTACAGACATTGCAGTTGATTCCGGTCCAGCCTTCGTCGCAGTCGCAGGTGTCGCCTGATCTTATCGGTCGATCTTTACCACGGGCAAGCGAGCCGCAAGCTACAATACGGTCAGCAAAATTCGAGGGAAGTCGGAACTACGGAGAGTCGTACTAGGTTCAAGACAATCATCGCCTCCAAATCCAGCCGGACACTCGCATTTTCCATTATATTCGTTACATTCGGCGTACTGGCCGCATTCGTAGGCTGGGAGGAGACAGTTAAAACTAGATGGGGAAATAAGTCAACTTGCGAACGATGTAAGCAATCTGATAATTGGAATGGTATACCATGGAGGACAGTCGGCGGGTCGGTCACCAAAGAGAGCTATCTGCGCTCGCATCGCGTCGAGCTGAGTATAGTTCTTTTGAGCGGTAACAAGACATGATAGGGAAAGCGCGCCGAGGGCCGCAAGCCGAATATTCGGCGGCGACATGATGAACATGGCCGATGAGGCTCGAGATGACGGATGATAGTGGACTCTCTCTCTCGATTACGTTGGCAAGGTTGACAAGGTTGACAAGAAAAGACGGAAGTGAGCGATAGGGCTGCTGCATTAAACTTAGGTAGGTACAGACCCCACGAAAGCTCCAAGACAACGGCTCTAAGACAACGTGTAAGAGTGGGATAACGAATCGGTTGGTCGGTTGACCCAGCTGACTGCGCCACCCCTACACCACCGGAAGCTCAAGCTGCTGCGTCAAATACGCGGGCTGATGCTGGCCTTAGCTAGCCGCGTATGTGATGTCAGCGCTGTAATTTGATATCTTTAGATCACGGGGAGCATGTAGTAGATGGTATGAATAGAGAAAAGAAATAGTGAGATATGATGGAATAAAGGAAGATTAATTCAAAATGCTACCGACTATAAAGTCGGACGATGACTCGCCAGAGCAAGTTGAATGGAGATAAGAGAGTTGGAGTTGAGAAGAGGCACAAGGGAAACGGTCGCAATAGAGGAACCGAGCTCGGGAAATGGGAGGTGGACCCGACCGAGACAGCACCTGAGCAACATGAACTGCTAAGATAGATACCTAGGTACCTGATAGAGGTAGCCGCGACTCTAGCAAGCGCACGGCCACTAAATCCCCCAACATATGGGACTTGGTATCGGGGATTTTTAAAGATCTTCTCCGATCCCCAGATTGAAAAGATAGCAGCGCAGCCATAATAACAGAATTTAGTCGGTGTCACAAGTAATCAAGGTAAATTTGTTTCGCAAGCTACCTACCTACCTTAGGTACTACCTACCTAGGTATCTTATAAAGTTGAGAAATGGGTTGTGCTACTTCCACATTTAAGGGGTTAATATTAATCAATAAAAAAAAAAAAAAAGTCAGCATCAAATACTCAGGACCGCTAAGTTTAAACTACCTTATCTACCCAGGCTCTCTAACAAACAGAATAAGTTGGACACGCAGTAAGATTAAATCAATTTTGCATATGGGTTCCAACGATAATGTCATCTAAACCAGCTGACCCCAAGTTGAGCGTTGATGTAATATAAAATATTAGTAACTATACAGCAATAATAACGATTAGGTACGTAAGTCTATTCTCATAAACTCAATTCTCATCAACACCAACGATTCATCCATCAATAGTAATCAGGTAAGTAAATATTACACGATGAGTACCTAGTTTAGGTATATAGGTATGTAATAATATCACTCAAGATCTAGCTTAACAAACTAGGTAGTTATACTCTTAGGTACCTAGTCATAGAGTAGTAGAGTATCATCGTGACCTGTTCCTGTTCGTCTGCACATCTTCCATTAGACAATCTCCACAATCTCCGCACTCAAGTATATAGGTAGTTAGCAGTAACAAACTGTTAGTAACGTCCCGAATAGCGGCGCCTTTTACAGTCCCACAACGCGCCTTTCGTAATGTAGTGAAAGATGTGTAAGAGAAATTCCACTTAGTCCAGTCTATACATAGATCATCCATCCACTACATCTAGGTTCTCCCACTATGATAATTCCTAGCTTGGTATTTATTATAGAATTCAAATCATCGCGGGAGAGATAATAAGTAACTAGAATTTAGAGTCTTTTCAGGAGTTAAGACCAAGATATAATTCCTTAACTACGTCTTATAACTCACGTCAGCCTAGGAACCTAGGTACCCAAGATATCAAAATGGTCAAAATCCCAGCATTCGAGGTGGAGCAATGGATGGACAAGTACGAGACCACTCCAGGAGTCCTAAATATCGCCGAAACGTGCTGCTCATCTATCTCGATCGACCAGCTTGCACGGTTCAACAGCAACCCGAGAAGCGATGCTCGTCCGCTGATCGATACCTCCAAACCCATGACGTACGGTCCCATTCGTGGATCGGATGAGTTACGCCAGAACATTACGGCTTTGTATAACGAAGATGCTAGCCCGACAGCTACAATTCCTCTATATCCTGAGAACATCATCGTTACGCAGGGAGCTATATCAGCCAACCACTTAGTGTTCTATAGCCTTGTTGGACCAGGGGATCATGTTATCTGCGTCCTCCCAACGTACCAACAGCTGTATTCTATCCCCGAGTCTCTAGGGGCTGAAGTTTCCTTATGGAAGTTGAAATCAGAGAATGGATACATACCTGATGTCACCGAGCTCGACACCTTGGTCAAGAATAACACGAAGGTATTTCGGCTCTTTCAGTTCAACGACTATAAATTGTATTTTTGGTTTCATTCAGCTGACCATTCTAGATGATTGTCATTAATAATCCCAATAATCCAACAGGAGCCACAACTCCCAAAGAGGTCTTGGATAGGATAATCGACTTTGCGCGAAGACGCGATATCATCGTATTCTCAGATGAAGTTTATAGGCCGCTCTTCCACAGCCTAGAAACGGGCACTATCCCACCATCGGTACTCTCGTTCGACTATTCCAAGGTCATAGCTACCAGCTCCATGTCTAAGTCGTGGGCTCTAGCCGGTATTCGAGTCGGCTGGGTAGCGTCACGAGATGCTTCCATCATCGAGGCTATCGCATCGGCTCGCGACTACACTACAATCAGCGTGTCACAGCTCGACGACCAGGTCGCACGATACGCTTTAAGCGCCTCTGTGCGGCCGCAGCTTCTTGCGCGGAACATTTCTCTAGCCAATGAAAACCTACAGCTTCTAGAACAGTTCATCCAGGACCATTCTTCTGTGTGCTCTTGGGTAAAACCAACGGCAGGGACTACGGCTTTCGTGCAGTTTAAAAACAAGAAGGGGGATCCAGTCGATGACGAGGCATTTTGTAAAGATGTTCTGGATAAAACTAAGGTTATGTTCCTACCTGGATCTCGGTGCTTCGGATATGGCCAGGCTTGTTCCTTTGACGGGTTCGTCCGTATAGGGTACGTAAACGAGACGGAGATATTACGCCAGGCATTAGGGAAACTTAGCTCGTACCTATCTAGTAGACTATCTTGATTAAAATTGCCAAGCGAGTAACAAAATAGGATTTGAATTTGGTATCAGCGTCTCTGCTCGCGATAGATAAATTCACCATGATCTAGTGTAAGTCAACGTTAGCTCAACCATCAATTCTTTGGAGCGTTTTATGTGTTCATTTTTCCCTGGTCTACTTATCAGTTTGGCATCATTCCCTCGTTCTGTTCACAATCTTCGAATGCGCATCATGAACTGTTATTAGAAAACAAATAGTTAAGAATTCTTATTTTCAAGATGCATAGCTCCTGAAATCTATTCTTTCAGGAACAACTCTTCATTCCTATCCCAATAAAATCTTCTAACTATGTGAACGATTCGAACTTTTATGTAGTACGTTGAATATACTAATTATGATATCTTGTTAGGAGCAAAGCTCTACATGATAGGAAAGATAATTAAAGAGGAAAATTCCACTCTATGGAGTCTCGATTCCGATTCGCCGCATTGGGCATTCGGCCAGCTTCCGAGCTGTGACCTACTATTGTGACCTGGTAGCGGGTAGAGAGGAAGAGGGTGGAAACAAGGGAAAGCTGTCTATCTGCACTGCGACAATATTGCCGGTAGGTAATCTAAGCATGCCAGATAGCAATAACTACCGCATCGATACAACTTTAGATTAGCATCTCTCTTCGCGAAGTGCAGACTTTTTTACAAAATGTAAAAGGAAGACGTAGTTTTCAGTTTTCCTATGTCATCAAGATCGAGGTCTCGTTCGTCACTCGAGCGCCTGAAGAAGATAATGACAGGTAACGTTCCAAAGTTGCCTTGAATGAAGCAAGGAGAAGAATATATGGAAATTTGAGACTCTAAGGCAGTTAGAATTTAGTCAGGCACAAATGTACGATAGGGTAGGATTGGATCTTATTAGGCTTCAGCATGGTTGGATTTCCCAGCAAGGGTTGGGGATTATTCTATCATTACACGATACAATTGACAGGTTATTGCTTAGAAGATGCTGATTTAATAAAACAATTTGAAGGTTGGAAAATTGGAGCCATATGTTTTAGATGACCAAAACAAATTAGCACGTTTTTTTTTACGTTTCCCCGAGCCAATCTCAGGTACATTTCGTCCCAGGTTGATTCCCCGCTTAGTTTTGTAGATAGCGCGGAGCAAAACAATCTGAAGCCTGAAGCATAATGGAGATCCATAGAAAAATATCCATGAATTACTGGCGCTGAATCGCATAAGAATTACGCGAGCGAGTGTAAGCTATTAATCAGCAAAACCCGGACGATAGAAACCGTCCGGATTGGGGCAATAAAAGAAAAAGAAAATGTTAAATTAGTCTACCTAGGTACATACCTAGTTAACTTACCTTGGTAGGTACCTAGGTATAGTAGGTATTAACTTCAATTTGTTACGGGGGTCAACCCACTAAGCCTACGGTTAGAACCGCAGAAAGACTGAAAATATAGGTACCTTTACCTTAACTTAGTAACTACCTACCTCATATGTTAGGTAGTTACATCGATAGATTTAATTGTATACCTCGTACTACTCATATGGAGAAGAAGTCTGTTAGTTGTTAGTAAGAGGAGAGACTATTATACATGCAGTCAGTGTATCGTGCATGTATTTCACCGTTACATCGCAAAGTCATTGCATTGTCAGAAGGTCGGTACGTACTAAGGTAGACACCTGTTTGGGTAGTTCGTATAGCATCTCATTAGTCTATACTTCATACATATCTACAATTACAGTCAGTACCTTAGGTACTTACGAAGCAATCAAGTATGATTACATCAATTCGAGGTTACATTACCAATAACCATCAAACATGAGGAGACCTACGACCTACGACAAAACGACCTACCTTGGTGGCTGAATAGACACAACCTACCAGGTCGTAGTTAGTTTGAGATGCGGCGCTACTGCTACTCTACGCTTCTGGGCAATCAAAGCTATGCCGCTGGTGGTGTGGGGATTATGATAGACATTTTGCTGGGATAGATCGGAAGAATGAGAGCGAGAGGCAAGTGAGACAACAAAGAGAGACTAGTTAGACCAAAAACTTCAAACTCGTATGTGTACTGCCGAATAGGATCGACTCAGGTCGCGACAGTTGCTCCATAACTTACACGATCCCTTAACATAGGTAGGTAGGTATATAGTCTTATTAATCGATGATAAAGAAAAATAAGCAAAAGCTAGAGCACGCCATCCCCACCTCTCTCTCCGTTGATGGAACCCGCTAGTGGTTGTTGTCTATCATGTCAATTCGAGTATAAAGTCGACGAGATGCCGTCGTTGAAATGTGTCTTGTTCTGTACAACTTTACGTCTCAGTATACATTAGTGACCTTGAGTCTACTTTCCCTTTCTACCTAATCTATAAGTCGTCTCAAAATTTCCGTCTTCTTTTTCTTTATCAAGCGCAGCAACTAGATACCCCTATTTTTGTTTTATCTACTCGCCATGGCACCCAAGATCGCTATCGTCTATGTACGTTACCCTCCCCGCCCCTTTTTTTCTTATACCGATATCCAGGGTGTTTGTCTATTTGGATAGAGGAGAGAATTTCACTGGCGAAGACTACAATTAGACTTGAACTAGGTAGTCATGATTCATGTCTTATTTTAGTCAAACGCCCAAGCTTCTCTACTCCGAGTCGTGGCCCTCCGACATCAAGCGACTAACATGTGTCTCTTCTATAGTACTCCACTTACGGCCATATCCGTAAACTAGCCGAAGCTGAAAAACGCGGCATCGAGAAGGCCGGCGGCACCGCCGATATCTTCCAGTATGATCCCCTCTTACCACTTCTCTGCCCTTTGTATAGTAATGCTAATAGAAACCCTACAGGATTCCCGAGACTCTCTCCAAGGAAGTCCTAGCCAAGATGTACGCGCCCGGCCCGGCTGCTGACGTCCCGGTTCTATCCGACCCCGCAACTCTCGAAGCGTATGACGGCTTCCTGCTTGGTATCCCGACGCGCTACGGAAACTTCCCCGCACAGTGGCGCGCGTGGTGGGACCAGACCGGAAAGCAGTGGCAATCCGGTGGTTTCTACGGCAAGCTAGGCGGTCTCTTCATTTCGACTGCCTCCTTGGGTGGTGGTCAGGAGTCTACTGCTTTGGCAGCTATGTCCACCTTCGCCCACCACGGCATCATCTATGTCCCCTTCGGCTACGCCAAGGCCTTCGGTACCCTAACCGACCTTTCTGAGGTCCACGGTGGTGGCCCCTGGGGTGCTGGCACTTTCGCCTCAGGTGACGGCTCGCGCCAGCCCAGCGAGAAGGAGATCTCCATCGCCGAGATCCAGGGTGCTGAGTTCTACAAGACCGTCGCTAAGTTCGCTTCCGGCTCCGCGTGACTACATGATAGTAAGGATAAAGAGACACCGGCAGCTACCACCACTCCTGCTGCCACACAGAAAGAAGAAAAGAAAGATAAAAAGCACAGTGAAGGCCCCTGCGGGTTGCCCACGAAGTGCACAATAATGTAGTTTCACCAGCTAAGGCAAATAAATAAATTGAATGAACTTTCAAAGATTTTAATTCTTTCGTCAGCATGACTACCTAGGTACCTAGGTAGGCACCTTAGATGATTTAACCGTCAGCTTTAATATGTTCGTCACGAGAATTCAAATATATAAAGCCACATATGAAGCTCATATCTACCTAGATCATATATCGTTTCTCAATTGAGCTACACTGCGTAAAAGTCTCCAAGTCACGCCTTAGTCTTTCTCACCCTCCTCAAATGCAACATCTGTGTGCCCACAAACCCAAGTCCGCCCATAAACAACGTCGCAGCGCAATACCCAATTAGTCCTTTCCAAGCCCCATCGTCATTCACGTCGTTCAGAATAGCACCCGCAATCGGCGTGCCCACTAAAACCGCTATTCCGATAAATGCGAATAGCATACCCATTCGGGTGCCCAAACGACCCAGGTCCGGCGTAAGGGTTACAATAGCACTAGGGGGCAGGCTTGTTACTCCCCCGTTGAAGAACCCGAAGAGCAGCGCGAACGTAATCGTGCCTCCGAGATCATGTACACCCAGCCAGCCAAAGGCAAGGATACTTGCGCCGAGCGTCATCGCGGCCAGCATGTTCATCGAACCCAGGTAATCGGCGACGAAGTTCGGCAAGATGCGTCCAAAGACGCTACCGGCGTTGAGTAGCGTGACTAGATACGCAGCGAGGTCGTCGCTCGCAATGCCGTGCCTCAGGGCGAACAGCTGCAGGTAGAAAAACGGCACGTACATCCCCATGAACGATGCTAGGCCCGAAACTGAGAAGCTCAGAAACGGCACATCCCGAAAGGCGTCGCGGTCGAAAAAAGCACGTTTATGCCGTGGTGGCGCAACTCGTGGACGCACTGCAAACAGCCAAAAATTAGCCTGACAAGCTAAATAGGGGGGGGAGGTGGGAAGCGGGAGGGAAAGACAGGCAAACAAAACTCAACGGCACACATACTGAAGACTAAGGGCACGACAAGAAGCCCGAGAATAATAAACGCTACCACACGTGTTGCCCACCCAAAACCAATCCTGGGCTGCAACCTACTGAACAGAATCGAGAACACAATCCCGCCCACCGGCGAGCCCGCAGACTGCAAGCCCAGCGCCAGCGCGCGCCGCCTCGCAAAGTACTGGCTCAAGATCGCCGCAGACGGGAGAAATAAGAACCCGCTGCCAACGCCCACCGCGACGCCCTGCGCCAGCAACACTTGCCAGTACGTCTCGCACAGGGACGTCATGAACAGCCCCAACACGACGAGGACCGAGCCGGAGATGGTCAGCGCGCGGAAATGTCCCGCGTCGAATAAGGGCCCGGATATCAACCCGCCCATGTTGAGGAGCGCGCCTTGTAGGGAGCCGATCCAGCTGATGTCAGAAGAGCTGCTGGATTCGAGGAGGTCCGTCTCGTAGTACGTCTGGTACACGCCGAAGGAATTGATGAGGCCCCAGCTCGAGAGCATGATGACGAAGGCCCCGAGGACTTGAAGCCATGCTACTAGACCGCCGCTGTTCAGGATATAACGTTAGCGTACATGCCTACGTATTTATTTTGGTCTTGATTGATAAATGTGCTTATATGAGATGAGGTAGGAGAAAGCCAGGCCGAGTTAATGAAGCTAACATGCAGAAGGAATCGTTATAAGCGAAGACATATATCCAAACTAAGTTTGAAAATGACATACTCTGGAACATCAAGAGTATTAGGCTCTGCCAACGGCCTCGTCGTCGCTCGAGGAGATTTCGTATCCACATCTTCGGTACGATCTACGGAGCCCTCAAAGATCTCCGTCCCGATCTGCGACTCCGGGTTACTGTCATTTCCGTTGTCCTTTCCTTTTTCCATAGTGGCTCTCGGTACCGGTGCTCGCCGCTCTGAAATTATCCTTTTTTTTTTCTACCTGCCTTCGGGTGTCGTCAATGGCTCTCGACCTTTTAACCCGATTTATCCAGGGCCCTCTCTGCACCGCCCGCTTGGAACTATCTGCTCTAATCTGCTGAGAACGGATTCAGATAGATAATGGTAATATGTAAAGACGTAAGATCAGGTATGCATCTACCTAATGTTGGTTATGCTTTACCTTGTAAGATCTCTTGACTAATTCATATACCCCCGTACCCTCTTATTATGCCATGTTAGGCACATTGATGCAAGCCGGTGATGGGGTTCCGCGGATAATTAATAATCGGCCACCGTCGTATACGACTCTTTTCGATTTATCGACCGGAGATCGCATCCTTAAACGCCAGAAATCCGATACCGCCTTTTGTTTTGGTTCACTTGCTTGATTGGGACACGGTCTATTTAAGCGAGGTTAAATTCTGTGAGCCGCGAGTTACCTACCGACGTAGGTAGGTAGGTAGGCATATATAAAATAACCACAAGTATAGAAGCTGTAAAGCCGTATAGGTTCGTTTTCCATTTCGTTGAGAAGTATGTAGTTAACCTATAAACGAGGTTCTATTTAGAATAGCTACAGCCAATAGTATTATATCTTCGACACCATAAACATATTATTCAACATACAGAAGACTTTGGCTTATACCACATGGAAGTCTCTAGGTTAGGGACTTATGTCAGAAACTGGAAACGATTTCGTTAACTCGAGATTGAAAGTTGGTATCAAATATGAATAAAGAGGCAATTAAACTGTCAATGTGAACTACAATAGATAGCCCGATAATTGGTATATATATCACAGTCATATTTCAAGCCGAGCCTCTTGAAGGCTGAAGACAGTTTTTCCCTCCTCAAGCCTCTGGCTCCTCCCGGTTCCAAAATGAACTTTCCACACCAAGACGCCTCGCGAGTAATGATTTAGCATTCGTCTCGTTTCGTGTCACGCTAGATTCAAAAATTGCTCAAATACATATCTGGCTTTCAAATACCAATAAATTGAAAGTTTGGCCCGTGGTTTTTTGTCGTATGCCATCTTCGGCGACAGTTTATGGAATGTGTTAAGTTGGTGCTTTCTCGCACTACCCGTGGGCAGGTGTAAATGTTGCTGTTGCCTGTCCCAAGTCTGCGAGCTGGTAACACTTTTGGAGGGATATCTAATTGTCGGGGTTGTTGGGATGTGCTGTTGATGGCTCAATTACAATCCGTGGTAATCTCCCAATCCGCAGACTGGGCAATTGCGGAACACCACCCACTCCTCTCGTGGGCGAAGTTGTTTCATGTGCACCGTTTGTCGTCGAGAAATCTTCGCTTTCTGTCATCCTATCTGCCGTCTGTGCGCTTAACCGTCGCTCGTGACCGCGCGCTGGGTCTGTGTAGTCGGGTGGGGGCTCATTAAAGATAGGTGTCGCAGCCCCCGATCTTGCATCGTCCAAGCTAACATCCTCATAGTCCGGTGGAGGCATTTCGACATCACCTAGATCCGCCTCGCTGATTATTTCGGGGCTTGATCCGGCTCGGGTGTGATTGCTTCCTATCCGTGGTGTGGATGCACCAGACCTCAGCCTCGGGGATGGCATATCGCTATCGAGGCTCAGAACAGAGCTGGCGCTACGATCTCGGTGATGAGATAGACCCGAGGGCGAGCGCGTGGATACAGCAATGCTGGCCGCATCTGACAACAATCCTACGCCTTCGCTCCCGTGACTACTCGTCCGGACTCTCGTGCCATTGAGCTGCGCTACACCAAGCTCATGGTAACTGACACTAGAGACTGCGCGTTGCCGCTTGTCTTTGATCTGCCCATAGGTATCGCGCAAGTCATCCACAACGTTGTTATCGCGTGCGGCTCGTCTTTGAGCTGCCAAATCACCTAATGCCCTCATATCCCCGCGAGCTCTCGCCTCTTGTGTTAAGCGACGCCGCTCTTCACGTTCGGCACGCTCCCGTCTTCTTGCTAACCGGATCTGAAATAACGTCTCCATCTCTTCGTCCCGCATACTCTCTAGCTCCTCAGCAGTCGGATATTCTACCACGACGTCAACGCCGTCGCGTTCTCCCTCGCGGCCAATAACCTGTTCGTTTTCATTCGCTTTTGGCTTATACGCGGGAAGAGTTATGACGGATCGAATGGACGTATTCCTATCCACTTGCGATATCGTGCTGTTTCGATTCGTTTGCGAAACCGAGAGGGCAGAGTCCGAGTGGCCATCTCGCCGCCTTCTATTCCGGGCGGACGTCTCGACAGACTCGGAGTCGCCTGTTTGTTGGTACTTGCCTCGTTTCGCCTGTCCAAAACCGAGCTTCGACTTATAGCGAAAAAAGCAAAAGGACAAGATAATAACCAACAAGATACCACCTATAATACCAATGATCTATAACAGAAATGAGGTTATTACGACGAGTCAGAGTTAAGCCGGACAAACTTAAAATGACTTACCACGAAAACCGTTGTAGATGGTGCATGTGCTGGAGCCCCAGGACCTCCGGGATCTCTGGGCACCATTCTACTGGCTCCAGGTCGAAGAGGAAGGGGAATGTGATTTGGAAGTCGCATAGTGAGGGTATGAACGAGTGACTATAATGTGCTGCTTTGCGACGCCGTCGGGACGAACCCGATCTGGTGAGCCGACAACCTGCAAACCTAAGGCTATTTTAGAATGAGCGCGGTGCGCTTGACGACGGCAAAAAGCCGCAGCTAGTTAGTAACGGCAAGCTAGTCTGTTATATCGACGGCAATTCAAAACAGCCAATCTTGTTCGGGAGTGGTGCAGATGAGCACGGACGGGGAAGCTTAGGTAGCGGCAAGGTTGGCGAGAATCAAACACGAATGTTGTGATGATCACACCAGTTATGATAGGCTGATCTTGTTGATAGGGACAGACAGCAGCTAAATTTGCGAAAAGCTAATCCAGCAATTCCTGGATCGAAGACAATAGGATGAGTAGACGAAACTTCCTAGGCCTCGCGAGGTTACGAAGAAATCTAAGTGCTCTTCAATTCAGGCTCGGCTAAGACGGACGGAACAGTTAATGATATTCGGATCTGGTGTTTGGTTTGAGCTCAAGCGCCGGCAATATAGTGGGTATGAGATAGTAAACCAAAAGCCGTCCGATGGGGGTAGGATGGTATCAGACTAGAAGTAACGGATTTAAATACAAACCATCCATGAGGGATAAAGTTAGGTAGTAAATATTAGACAGAGAGAGAGCATCGGAGATGAAGGTGGAGATGAAGATGGGAAAGCCGCAAAAGATACAAGAAGCAGCAGCTGGCGGCGGGAGTGGGGGAAAAGCGAAGGTACAATACATAAGATGGCTTAAAACTTTAGTAAGGTCACAACATTGAAATCGAAAGACCCGGTAGCTAGGTACGGTCTAGGTAGGTACCTAACCTAACGTTCTTTTACATGGCACCAAGTTACCTAGGTAGGTATTCAAGTACTCAAGGTAACCTAAGGCAGGCTGTTCCAATCTACAATACAAGGTAGTACATACTAGGTACCTAGGTAGTAATTGATGTACCTAGGTATAAGGCAGGCACAAGCGTGGCAAGGGTATTTGATAAGTGATAGCCTCGACCCTTCTATTTGAGCTTTTTTAACTACCTAGGTAATAAAGATTTGGGTTATCACACCGAAGACCCGGTAAGCGCTTGGTTGCATGTGGTTGGTAGCTGGTTAGTAGCTGGTTAGTAGCTGGTAGCATTTTACATGTCTTGATTTTGTCTTAGATGGGGCTAAGACATTGTCTAGCCTAGCCTATCATTGATTTTATTAGGTACATCTTACATCTTTAGACAATTTCTGGGTTCCCTCACTACTAGGTAGGTACCTACCTACCTAAGTAAGGTATCTTACTATCTTACCTTAGGTAACTATTCATAGTTGATAATTTTATAATTCAAATTGCCTACCTACCTGGCCTACCTCATAACATAGCTCCAAGTTCTATTAACTACCTACCTAGGTATATAATGAGATCAGCGAAAATAGTAAAAACGTAGACTAGGCATCTTATCATGGAATATTCTCCGTGCCGTAACTCGTTAGCCCCATCGAGGCTGGTTATTCTTGAATCCTTCAAAGCACAAAAACTAGGTTCCCCAGTTCGCAGACCACGAGCCAACCAGTTACCTCGATGTTACGTGGTTCGATCCGTCGATCTAGTTTTCCCGGTAATTCTAGGGTTAGGAAGATGAACAAGACGTCGACGTGACAACGATTGATCTTGGTATCAGAGATGGCTAATATCAGACATAGTCGGCGATGTTTACAACTGTTATCGCATGTAAATGCAAGTATGTAGACCCCACGATATTTTTGGTGGTATTAAAAAAAAAAAAAAAGCTGACCTTGTGCCATCCTGAAGAAACGTTCCTCAACACGAGAAAGTATGTTATACGAAGCCTTGGCCTTTATCGGTTCGCCTAATTCATCTCGTTCATCTGGTCCGCGTATTACCATGCGAGTTGCCTTTAAAAAACCTACAGTACTGAACAGTCCAGCACTTAGCCTCCTGTGCCAGCGGGCGCCAAAACGTTACAACTTCCAAAAGAGTCTCCCAATTGACAAATTCTTCTCGCACGCTTTTCGCTTGTCTACGTCATCCCCTGTCTGGTGCGGATACTCTCCTTCCCGATCAACGTTAATGAAATCATTTTTTACTAGCCCTATCATGTCAAACGTGCCATGCTGCCATGCTGCCCATGCAGGGCCATACGTGGCTGTGGATTCACTGAGTATTTTCTCAACTGCGCCTTGTTGGGTTTGTACCTTTCTCGAGCCGTGCCTTTTGTTACGCCTGTGAATCTCCGTCCCCGGTTCGATTTGTGCTAGGGCTGCCGGGTCCCTGGGAATTTTCCCTGCGCTAAGGTAGCATCTGCGAAACGCCATGGTCCCCCGGTCTAATCTTGGCAGAGGTGCATGATGTCTTGGGTTAGTAGCGTCAAGATTTCGGGTCGTGGCAGTGGCAGTGGCAGTGACAAGTGACCACGGGAAAAGGCAATATTCCCTACTACCATCGCTGCTGTCCCGAAGAGAAATTCAAACATCGAAATCGGAATCGGCATC